>WOVY01008678.1:0-15851 GCA_013436015.1 Rhipicephalus annulatus | reverse complement strand
TGCTTTGACGCATGCGCGTTTCAGCACGTCCAGCGTCCCTCTGTCACGAAAAAGGGAAGACGCAGTGTTGTCTGGGTAACGCATTGCATTCCACACCGGTTGCCGTCGGGCCGCGCCGATGGACGCTGCTCGCGCCTGGCTTCAGACTATAGAGTGCCTCGCGTTTTGCTAACGTAGCGTCGCCTGTGCCCAGCGTGCGCACGCGTCAACGCTCATTGGAGTATATATATTGGTTGCGGTTGTAAGGGAGAGAAAAAATGGCAGCATATTCACGGAGTGAATGACGGAGAGTGGGGCGAAGCATTCGTCTGTCCATGCGTCCATCTGTGTGACTGTCCATGCGTCTGTTTCGTGCGCCCGTCCTTGCGTTCGTTCATGCATCCACCCCTGGGTCCGTTCATGCGTCCATCCATGCATCTGTCTGTTCGTCCATCTATTCAACACTCCAAGTCCACCATCTCGGATCTTTTTTATCATATATTCCCCATATAGAAGCCACCGTCATTCAGTGGACATTTCAAGGACTGAAAGAGAAGTGGCACACGCACCACTTTCTTACGGCTTGCGCTTCGGGCCCTACTTCCCACCTTCAAACACCTTGAGTTTTTGGTATATACTAGTTCACTGTAGTCTTGGCACTGCGGCCCAATGCTCGCTAAACCTTTCTAAACCAAGGAGGTTACGCCCAGCGAGTATAACGTAGCAACCTTTTCCTGTCAGATAGTGCTCAATGTACATGCCAGTGGCTGCTAATGTGAAATGAGAGACAGGAGGATTAAGCTTTAATTTCTTACGGCTTGCACTTCATATCTGGCTTCCGCCCTTTAACCACTTCGAATTCATTCATGGTATATACTAGTTCATTGTAATCATGGCCCTGCGGCTCAACGCTCGCTAAACCTTTCTAAAACTAAGGAGGTTGCACCCAGCAAGTATAATGTAGCAACCCTTTCTTGTCCGACAGTGCCCAATGTACAAGCCGAAGGCTGCTAATGGTGATCGCAGCGTGCGCGTTGACTAAAAGCCGAATGCTCCTGTCTCTCATTCCCCATCAGCAGCCATTGGCATGTACATTGAGCACTATATTTTATTGTTAAAGAACGCACAGAAGAAATCTCTCACCGCACGACCTTGGAGGTCAAATGTTATACCTATTTCGGGTATGTGCCACGGGTGGTTACGTACCACGAGGGACGCACAAGCCACGCCATAAAAGCTTCGCCCCTAAAAGGCACCTATTTCTGTCTGCCTGAGCAGCAACACGGCGCAGTGCCCCTATAGGGGTGGGGGAAGGACGGTATAAAAAGAATAGAAAGAAATAGATGAAGAAATTGAGAGGCAATCAACGGAAAACAGAAGGAGATAGGAAAGTGGGGATCCGGTCGAAGCAGTCTAAGGACGGGGCACCACAGCGCGAGAGCTGCACGGCGGCAGGAGACCGCGGAAGGCGAACCAGTCGCAGGAGCTACGCTGTCGTCTGAGATCGCGAGGGCACGACCGTCCAGCTTGCAATCCTCCGAGCGAATCTTGGAGTATATTGGGCCCTTCATGATGCGGTTGCCGTCGTTTTTCTAGCTCCACTTACATCAAATTCGGTGTTACGGGACGTCAATAGATAAAATATATGACTGGTGCAAACATAATAATCCTGACTCGCGTATGATGTGAGAACATGACAACATACCATGCTCCTAGTGTTCGCGCGGTTGTTTCGTAAGCTGCGCATATGCCTAATTTGGTATCATGTGACGTGAATAGATGATGAAGGTAGACGACACATCCAACAATGATATTCATGACACGGAAGTTATGTACGGCATCATATACTTCCACCTCGTAACGTTGTTCTGAATTTAAAGTGACATATCAACAGTATTTTCGAGCTTCGCATATCATTGATTTTCACGTACGTGGGATCTGCTGACTTTATGTCCCTCAAGCCTTCCCCCAAAGCAGAGTAGAAAAACCGGACGTGCACCTGGTTGAACCTACCTGCCATTAATTTCTTCCTGTCCCCTCCTCTTACAACACCGTAAAATACACTGAATCGTACACGAAAACCGAACGGCTGTGCATTAACCATTCAACGGCAGACATTTAACAGCACCAGCGAAGAAGCGAGACACAGCCGCCACCTCGTTCGACCAAGTACGGAACGGGTATATATATACAATGAATGACAGCTGGCGAACACAAAATGCTCTTTTCTGTGCAGTTTTCCTCGTCGTTATTTTTCACCAAGCGGCGAAATAGGTTGTCCGCAATCTATGCAGTTTAAGCTACAAAAGCGAATAGACCTTTACGAACGAGGTGAATCTATTTTCATTTATTTAAAAATACCTTACAGGCTCTATTACGGAGCATAAAGTAAGGGGGGTACATAGGAAAGAATGCTAGTGGGTGATACTTCTGCCACAATACAAAGCAACTACAAAGCAAAGCAACTACAGAGCAATTAATAACTAATAACTAATAAAAATACAAAGCAAGTAATAGCATTGGAACTAATAACAGTGGCTGCACAAATGACAAAGAGGGGCTTCAAGCAACAACAAGAATTTCCCAGCCGCAAAAAGCACAAAGAACAAAAACAGAATTCAAGGAGGTATTACAATGCTACTGAGATAGATGTATCATATTTGCTCGCAAAAATTTTCATGATTAGTTAAATTGACAATGACATCGGGTAGGTCATTCCAGAGCGCTATGGCACGAGGCAAAGCCGATGAATTGAATGATTTTGTTTTTCTAAAGATGCGTGTTGATGCTTCGCTGATTGTGAAGCCGTTTAGACATGCGCAATGGTGCTGTTAGTGGGAAGGGTGGTGGCCTGGACGCGTGAATATATTTATGAAGCAAAGCCAGGAGGGCAACTGTGCGCCCCGTATGTCTATATGCTGTTATGAAAGGTCATGTTTTATTTGTTGCGACGCTCGAGGGGTGGCTGTAAATACGTGAAATGAACCGTTCCGCCCTTGTTTTGCACAGATTCTAGCTGGTTAATGAGATAGGCTTGGAAGGGGGACCATATGGGTGATGCAAATTCCAGCTGTGGCGAACAAAGGGTTAAGTAAGCTTGTTTGCGGACGTTATTTGGCGCGTTTCGTAGGTTTCGACGTAAGTAACTCAGTGTTCTTGATGCGTTTGCAGATATGTAGGTTACATGTGTCGCCCAAGTAAGATTAGAAGTGAAATGAACGCCCGAGGTACTTATACGAAGACGACCATGACACGTTAGAATTATTTATGGTGTAATCAAATTCAACAGTTAATTTTTTTTCGACTAAAGGATATTACATTACATTTTGATAAATTTAAAGTCATTTGCCATGCACCACACCAGTTGTTAATGAGATTAAGGTCTTTTTGGAGAGCAAGGTGGTCATCGGTACTAGTTATAGAACTGTATAGAATGCAATCGTCAGCAAAAAGTCGTATTGAAAAAGAAATATTAGTTGGAAATATCAGTAATGTAGATTAGAAAAAGTAGTGGCCCCAAGACGCTACCCTGAGGCACTCCGGAGGTGACATCGGAAATTGGAAAGGAAGAGGTGCAAACAAGGAAGAGGTGCAAACAAATTGGAAAGGAAGAGGTGCATTAACCAGAGTGAACTGCTTTCAAAAAGACAAAAAGTTACGGATACACGATAAGGTTAGCGAATCTAACGAAGTTCTGTTAATTTTGAAATCAGACGGGAATGAGGTACGCGGTCGAATGCTTTAGAAAAATCTAGGAAAATGCAGTCGGTTTGTAAATATTATCCATATTCAAGTGAAGATTAGTGGTAAATTCCAGTAATTGGGTTGTCGCAAGAAAAACCTCGTCTGAAGCCATGCTGATTCTCAAAAAAGACGTTATTGGTTTCTAAATGACAATAAATGTGCGAAGAAAATGATATGCTCAAGCATCTTGCAGCAAATGCATGTTAATGATATGGGGCGATAATTTTCTGGTGAGTATCTATTGCCACTTTTAAATAAGGGAACAACTTTACCTATTTTCCAATCAGCCGGCAGTTGTCCTGTTGATAAAGATTGCGTGAAGATGCGGTACAGGATTTTACTTGAGCATAATGACGTGTTTTTGAGCACCTTAGAATTAATGTTATCAATGCCTGAAGAAGTTGATAATTTAGGTTTTCCAATAAGATTCGCAATCCCTTCAGTGCTGACGTCAATAGGTGCCATGAATGTATAATCAAAGTCGGGAACTTTGGGCACTCTGAAATGATCTTCACACGTGAACACAGATGAAAAAAATGAGTTCAACACTTAAGCGCTATCTACATCTGATAGACGCATGTGGTTAGCATCTTGTATACTGACAGATGTGGTAGCATTGTGAGGGAAATTACTTGCCAGAATTTTTTCGGATTGGTAGTTAACATGGAAGGCAAATCGTGTGTAAAATATTTAGATTTCGCTTTGCTTACAAGAGAGCAGTACTCTTTCAAAAAACCCTTGTACTTTTCCCAATCTGAAGGGCTCGAAGTGAATCGCAGTCGCGGTTCCTATTGCTCGCAGTGCATGGGCATGTGGTACGTCATTTCTGTGTCTGCTTCGTTCGGTGCTCGCCTCCGCTAAGATACCTTCGTGTTAATCATTTGACAGCTCCAGTCGCATGGCGCAGAAGCAAATATAAAGTGTTAATTCCAGCAGACTTCATCACCTGTCAAATACATTCATTGCTTCGCCGGTGGCTGGTGCTGGCTCGCAGAGCTAGCCACGGTGACTAGCCCAGTAGCGCGAGCTCGCTATGCCACCGGCTTGATATCGACAGCGGAGCGAGGCGTTCTTACCGCTGAGATGTTGCAGCCGGTGAAATACCGGTGACACTGCGTCCGAGAAGCCTCTGTCACCGGCAGTCGGGGCGAGTGCGTCACCGGCACAACTCTCACACTGGCCGCCGACCAGCTTGATGACATCTAGCGAAGCCAAGATCAGGCTGCTCCGAAGTTATAGATGGTGAAACTCTAGGAGCGACCGCAGTCGATTGCAACAGCTTACTTTGTTACCATGCACTAAATTTCTTCCCCAATTTTGTGGCACTCGGCACTTTTAAGCGAGGTATTCAAGTCGTATTGTTTAGAAACAGAAATGACGTGGAGCGTGGTTTAATGATCCGAAATACATTGAAACGTACACACTAAACACGAAGTGGTCGTTGAAAATTTTCGCTGCAGTGACAATATCTCTGACTGTCAACCGACGTTCACACGGTCACCTATACAGGCCGTTTGGGTTTCACGCTGATATCTTAAACAGATACCTGGACGCACATGCAAACACACAGATACGAACGCATGCACGCACGCTACGACCAAAAAGGGTTTTCAAAACTCTATTAGGGAGTTTTGTAACCACTGACCTGAAGCTCTGTGGAGAGTTTAACAAGGTCGTGTCATTCATAAAGTTCGTCAATGAGAAGGGGCGTTTTACGACGACATGTGTCGTGTTCACTCCACAACCAGGGAGTAAATAATTGGGACAGGGGAGTTTTGGGGGGCCCACAAGCAATCATTGCTACATGTGCAGAAGCTCCGCCCCCGTGGCTTTTCCCAACAGTGCCAAGAAAATTTGTCACAGTGTATAGCAAGGTTCAGCGATGGTGGGGCCGTAGTGCCATGAATTAGTGGCGGTGAACGGTGGGAACTAGACATGACGCAATGGCTGCGAGAAGTGCGCGCGTGCTCCTCCCCTAGTACAGCCGTGCCACATCTAGTTTAGTATTCGGAAGGTCTGCTGGATGGCGGTGCTTCTATATAATGAAACGATGCGAGGTGGTGGTACTTGGAGTGTTCACTAGATGGAAAGAGCCGCGGACAGACAAACAGATTCACGGTCAGACGGATGCACGCACTAACGGACTAATGGAGATATACACAGAAGGACGCATGAATAGACAGACGCGTGGACGGTTGAATGCATGGATGGATGCATAGATGGACGCACAGTCGAATGCTAGGATGAACGCACACAAAGACGGGAGCGCGAGTTGACACACGGAAGGATGGCCGGTCATATGTACGGACGCAGACAGACGGGTGCAGGGATGGATGGCAAGACAGACGCGCAGACGGACGGACGTACGAGCGAGGGGAAGCGCAGCTATACGGACGAATGCTTCAGCCCACTCATCATTAAGCACTCCGTAGTATGCTGGGAATTTTAGGAGCGAAGCTCCTTACAGCGGCCTCGTTCGTCTCTCATCGTAGTCGTAGTGCGTAACCAGTCTTACGCTTTGACCTGCAAGGTGGTGTCGGTGGGAGATTTCTCCTGTGCGTTGTTGAATAATAAAAAAGTTCGCAGCGTGCGCGTTCACAAAAAGCCGAATTCTCCTGTCTATCATTCCAATATGCAGCCTTGGCATGTACATTGAGCACTATCTGACAAGAAAGGGTTGCTAGGTTATACTCGCTGGACGTGACCTCCTTGGTGTTAGAAAGGTTTAGCGAGCGTTGGGCCGCAGTGCTGTGAATCGTGTGAACTAGTATATACCATGAACTCGAAGTGGTTAAAGGTGGGAAGTAGACAAGAAGCACAAGCCGTAGGACAAAGTGCGTGTGCCACCTCTCGTTTAGTCCTCCGAATCTTGTTTGGATGGTTGTGCTTCCATATTCGGTATATATGATGAAAAGATGCGAGATGGTGATACATGGAGTGTTGACCAAATGGACGAACGGACACACAGATGGATACATGAACGGACGCACAGGTGGCTGCACGGACGTATAGGCGCATGAACGGACGCAGGAGCGGATGCATGGCCGAAAGCAGATGGACGCACGGAAGAAGGTGCGGACGCACGCACAGACGCAGACACGGATGGGCGGATGGACACATGGATGGTCACACAGGCAAACGCATACACGATGAAAGGATGCCAGATGGTGGTACTTGGAATGTCGACTAGATGGACGAACGGACACACAGACAGATGGATGGGCGGACACACGGATGGCTGCACGGACGGATAGACGCATGGATGGATGCTGGGGCGGATGCATGGGCGAACGCAGGGACGGACGCACGAACAGACGCACGCACGGACAGGCGGATGGACACATGGGTGGTCACACAGGCTGACACATGGACGGACGGAAGCAAAAACGAATGGACGGATGAATGCTTCGCCCCCAGTCTCCATCATTCACCAGATGAATATGCTGCCATTTTTTTCATCAGGCTCTTCTTTTACCGGCATGTCAAAACCGTGTGCGAGCCATCCTTCGTCATTTTAGGGGGAGAAGCTCCTTAAGTCGTGGATCGCGCGTCCGTGATGTATGTAGTTAGTAGCTGTAGTAGTAGTAGTTTCATCGTAGTGCGTCATAGTAGTACGTAGCCACTTCCACGGCCGAACTGAAGGAATGAGAAACGCTCATTTGAATTGAAGAGGAAAGCTGTACATGTTGATCATAAATAAAAAGATAGTATTTTCAGATGAAATAACCTACGGAGACAAGTATTGTTGGCTTAAAGGGACCGTGCAGCACTTTTTGAACATGGTCCGAAAAGACTTCCGATGTGTAGTAGAGGCTTCTGATAACACGCGAGACAAAAAAAAGGAAGATCCCACGTACAGTGCGGATCGATGATATGCGAAACACGATTGAGGAAGGTTGATATGCCATTCTAAAATCAGGATAATGTTACGAGGTGAAGGTAAACGATGCCGTACATGACTTACGTGTCATGATTGTCATGTTTGATTGTGTCGTTGACCTTTGTCATCTATTCACGTCACGTGATACCACATTTAGCATATGTGGAGCTAGCGAAACGACCGCGAGCATGCTATGAGCGTGGTATGTTGTCATTTTCTTAAATGACATGCTTTTCAGCGTTATGATGCTTGCACCAGCATCCGCTTTCGTCATCTATTGACATCGCGTAACACCGAATTTGGTATATGTGGAGTTAGCGAAATGGCCATGAGCACATCATGAAGGACCCAATATACTACAATGTAGCGTTGACGCGCGCGCATGCTGGGCACAGTGACGCTACGCTCCAAAACGCAAGCACTCTATAGTCTGACGCCAGGCGCGACCAGCGTCCGCCGGCGCGGCCCGACGGCAACCGGCGCGAAATGCGACATGTTGCATTTCGTGCCGATGGGTTACCCAGACAACGCGGCGTCTCCCTCTTTTCTTGACGGAGGAATGCCAGACGCCCTGCAACGCGCAGGCGTCAAAGCAACGCAGCGCAGCGCGCACCTACGAGTATAGTGCAGGACCGGCGCCTGGCGTGGCAACACCAGCGTGACTTGACGAAATGAACGCCGGTGAGCACGCGCACCGCATCACGTCGAAATGTATTGCGCCTTGACCATGTCATGTAATCATATGCGTGCAAACATGACACGCATATGATGATTATCATGTTTGCACCAGTCTCATATCTTCATGATTCATTGGCGTCACGTAATACCTAATTTGGCAAATGTTAAGCTCTCGAAACGGTCGCAAGCGCATAATCAGTGTGGCATGTAATTGTGTTGTTACATGACACGCATGTCATGGTTATCATGCTTGGATGTGTCATTTTTGCCGTCCGTTAGCGTATTTTAATACTCAATTAGGTATATGCGATGCAAGCAAAACGGCCGTGAGTGCATTATGAGCGTAGCATGTAGTGATGTTACTTTCCACGCATGTCATGATTCTCATGTCAGGGTCCATCGCTTGTGTTTGGCATGAAATCATGTCATACCACATCAATTTCGCAACATGCCATGTGAACAAAACCACCGCAAGAGCTGCAGGACCACGAAAACTAAATCATTACATTCACGACATATATATCATGATTTTCATGTTATGACTAGTTTTATATGTTCTTCATACAGTCAAGTTTGCCATACCAAGTTTGGTATCGATATCATTATCGAAGCGACCAGGAGAGCTAAAAGTCGTAGGGAGATAGATAGATAGATAGATAGATAGATAGATAGAGAGATAGATAGATACGCTCAAAGTCGCTGAAGTTTGCTAAGAAATGCGTCGCATTTATTAGTGGAGCACGCGGCCTTGAATTCTCAATAAATTTTAAAATTCAGCTAAAATAGCTTTATCTTTTCTCAACAAATCACGAAAAATGAGGCCAGTAAGCAGTTTATCAGCCATTGGCTGATTTGAACGTAGCGCTCTCGGGCGTTACAGAGGGTCGCCGCGAAAGGCCGTCACTTGCCCACTCGCGCACGCGCGATAACACTAAAAAAGCTACGTATTCGAAGAAAAAAAAAGAGCAGAGTGTATCAGAGAACAAATGGGTGTGCAGGACATCATAGTCAAAACCAAGAAGAAATTGGCAGATCCTACGTACAGTGGGAATCGGTGATATGCGAAGCTCGTATGAGAAATGTTTGTATGTCACTTTAAAATCAGGACAACGTTACCAGGTAGAGGTAAATGATGCCGTACATGACTTGCGTGTCATAATTATCATGTTTGAATGTGTCGTTTACCATCGTGATCTATTCACGCTATGAACGTGGTAAGTTCTCGCGTTATTACATGACGCGCGTGTCAGGATTATCACGTTAGCACCAATCATATATTTCGTCATCCATTGACGTCACGTCGCACCAAATTTGGTATATGTGGAGCTAGCAAAACAGCCACGAGTGCCTCATAAAGGGCCCTATGTACTCCAATGTAGCGTTGTCGTGCACGCACGCTTGGCACAGCGGCGATACTTTAGCAAAACGTGAGCACTCTATAGTCTGACGCCAGGCGCGACCAGCGTCCGTTGGCGCGGCCTGACAGCAAACGGCGCGACATGCGGCATACTGCATTTCTGATGCGTTACGCAGAGAACTCTGAGTGTCTCTATTTTCGTGCTGGAGGGACACTGCACGCGTTGAAACGCGCATGCGTGAAAGCAACGTAGCACGGCGCGCGCCAGCGAGGTGTACGGCAGGACCGGAGCCTGGCGTGGCAACGACGGCTTTACGAAGCGAAACGAACGGCGGTGAGCACGCGACCCGCGTCACGTCTAAATGTTCTGGCGCCTTGACCATGACATGTAGTCATGTGCTAACACGACATGCATCTCATGGTTATCATGTTTGCACCAGTCACATACCTTTGTCACCCATTGGCGTCACGTAATACCAAATTTGGCATGTGTGAAGCTAGCGAAACGGCCACGGGCGCATGATCGGTGTGGCATGTAGTCATGTTGTTACATGGCACGCCTGTCGTGATTATCATATTGGATGTGTCATTTACCTAAGTCGTCTGTTCGCATCTTGTAATACCGAATTTGGTACATGTAAAGCTAGTGAATTGGTCGCGAGCGCATCATGAGCGTAGCATGTAGTCTTGTTGTTACATGACACGCATCTCATGTTTATCATGTTTGCATGAATATCATACCTTCTTCATCTATTCACGTTCCGTAATTCCATATTTGGTAGAAGCGAAGCTAGCGAACGTAACCGTCGGCGCTGTGCAGCGTTGCCATCAACAAGTTACAAGTTACATGCATGAAGGTGAAAAGTAACCGATGGTGCGTCGTCCAGCGTCAGCGTCAACGCGAACAGTTAGGTGCATCAAGCCGGAAATGTAACCGTCGGTCGCTTCCAGCATTGCCCGTCGGTGCGTGCGTCCCTCTGTTTGTCCATGCATCTGTCTGTCCATCCGTCCCTCAGTCAGTTTGTCGGTTTGTGCGTGAGGCTGACCATCCGTGCATCTCTTCATGCTTCCACCTGTCTGTCCGTCCGTCTATCTGTGCGTCTGTTTGTGTGTCTGTTCGTCCACCTATTGTTCCGGCCGACCGTGCGTCTTTCTGTTCATCCATCCGTCCGTCCGCCAGAAAGTTCGTCCATCCGTCCGACAATCCGCCCGTCCGTGCGTCCGCTTCGTCCCACTCGACAATATCAACACGAGGATGTGCTGTGATTGTTTTCTGCTCCCTGGGACTAATGCTTCGTGTTTACGCCGATGTTTGAGGACAGCGACGTTTACCATTCACAATTGACGCATCTACTGTTTTGTGTTGACGGTGACACTGGATGACACCAACGCTTACATTTCACACTTGACGCATCCATTGTTTCGTGTTGACGCCGATGCTGGACGTCATCGACAGACACATTTCACGCTTGATACATTTACTGTTTCGTGTCAACATCGAAGTTGGACGCCACCACGGACACATTTTACGCTTGATACACCTATAGGATATAGTTCTTGTTGACGATGAAGCTGGACGACACCGATGCTTACATATCGCGCTTGATGTATCTAGTGTTTCGTGTTGACACCGACGCTCGACGGCACCGACTGACACATTTCACACTTGATGCATGTACTGCTCCGTGTTGAAGCCGACGCCTGGCCATATTCTCGAGGAAGAAATGGAGCCAGGCGTACACGCAGTACGGGCCACAATATGGCGTGATAGCACGGAATTGTCGCCTGGCAACATTGTGTTTTGCCAGCAGGAGAAGCGTTGGCGGCACGTAGTCAGTCAAAGGCTGGCACCACCCTAAAACAGCGCTCATGTAGGCTCCCTAATGATTGTAATTCTGCAGTGCCGCCGCTAGTTTGTGCAACTTGCGAGAATTTCAGTGCCAGATTTCTAGTTGGTGTTTCGCGTAAAATTAGTTCACGCCATGGTTAGTACCGCTTTTATTGGAGGTGTCCGCTTTCTCCGTGATTCGACGGTCCTGCTTCGGTAGCGGACTGCTTGCGGAGGTAATACTGACACGCTTGTTAGTGCTGCGCTGAATACCTACAACTGAGTCGTTAACGTATTGTCCTTGCTATATCATTTCTGCTGCAAAGTGTTTCTTGTACTCCGAAAAAATTTCATGCATCTGCAGCACCATGCTATTCGAGTTTAGACGCTGCTTTTTGCTGTTTTAATTGTAGCTCTTGCATTAAGGTTTGTAAGCAGTGCAACTGTTCCCCTATCTCTAACTGGATAAAGTGGTCCCTCTCGCTTAACTTCTGAGGTATGTCCAGCAGGGCAACCGTATCCAACTCTCTCTCCAACTGCAGAGAGTGGGCTACGGTTGCCCTGGTGATAGCGTGATTGACATTGTTGTTCGCTCCTAAGGGGTTAGGCCTCGCCTCAAGTTTGGTTTCTAAATATGGTATGATTTCTAACACTTCCGGCGTTGCTCCTCATTCTGGCGTCAAAGTTTCTTGTTTTCAAAAGCAAGTGGCCTATACTCGGCAACCACTTTCTAATATCCTGAATTCTGAATCAATTGAACAGATAAAGAGACAATCCTTTCCCAGCTCACCGTCTTCGCTGGCTTGCAGGCGGATTCCTCTGTCCCCTCCTTGGGCTGCGCATGTATTTGTACCACTGCTTTGTTCTGCGGTATCAGGTGCTGCTTTTGTGGCTGCTGCCGCTCCTCGTGCTGCTTCTGATGTGGCTGTCTCCTGATTTGTTTTCCGGACACAGACTTAGATCGACCCTTGAGGAAGCCCATGACTTGGATCTTGAATGTGAGCTTGATTCCTCTGACGAGTCCCGGTGCGAGCTGAACCAGCATGGATGGGGCCTTCGTTTTGGCTGATCAACTCGAAACCTTATAAGCGGAACGTGTTTAGGTTTCTTCTTGCACACTTTCTCACGTTTATTGCGGTCCTCACCACTGATCACGAACTTAGAGGTTCACTCGGGTCTTTCTCCGGCTTGACGCATTCCACACGTAGAGAATTCATTGGCGTCGGGCACACGTCAGTTGGGTGCCCTGCAGAGTGGTATAGCTTGTACGCCTGCTTTGTAGGCTTGTGAGGATATCAAGTGGCTTCCGCTCCCATGAAGTAGCCGCTCCTAGGCAGCATGCTGCCCGTGAAGATAATGGCGGTGTGGCTGGTAGAACTGATCATACATGACCGCTGAGTATTGATCTCTGGGTTTGCAAATGGAGATTTGCCATGAATTCTACTTGGAAAGTCCAAGGCGGACTACACTATGCCTCGCAGGAGGTCCTCCTGATCCGCCACATACGAATTGAATGAGTGCGCGCGTCCCCTAATGTTAAGGTGGGTGATATCTCCCAGCTTTTTAGCAACATGCTCGTGAGTCGTTGCTGGGATGATAATATTCGAGTAGCGGCAGTGGCGGTGGCGGGGGCGGCGGTGGCGATAGCGGCAGCAGCAGCGGCAGCTGCTGCAGTGGCGCACGCGGCAGCAGCAGCAGGAGAAGTGGCGGCAGCGGCAGCAGAATCGCAGCAGCAGTAGTGGCAGCAGCGGCAGCAGCAGTGGCAGCAGCAGTGGCAGCAGCAGTGGCAGCGGCGGGCGCTGCAGCAGCTGCAACAGCAGCAGTTGCAGCAGCAGCGGGATCAGCGGCAGCAGCAGCAGCAGCGGCGGTGTCGGCAGCAGTGGAAGCAGCAACAGTGGTGGCAGTGGCAGTGGCAGAGGGGGCAGCGGCATAAACAGCAGCAGTGGCAGCATCAGCATCAGTGGAACAGCAGCGGTGGCAGCAGCAGTGGAAGAGGCGGCAGCGGCAGCAGCAGCAACAGCGACAGCGGCAGTAGTGGCAGCAGTGGCGGCGTCGGCAGCAGTGGCAGCAGCAGCACTGGGGGGCAGTTGCAGTGGCAGAGGTGGCCGCGGCAGAGGCAGCAGCATTGGCAGCAAGGGTGGCAGCGGCATC
Source organism: Rhipicephalus annulatus (assembly GCA_013436015.1). NCBI lineage: Eukaryota > Metazoa > Arthropoda > Arachnida > Ixodida > Ixodidae > Rhipicephalus > Rhipicephalus annulatus. The sequence continues at coordinate 2,234 of WOVY01008678.1, read as the reverse complement.
AGCAGCGGCGACAGCCGCAGTGGCGGCACGGCAGCAGCAGCAACAGTGGCAGCGGCAGCAGTGGCGGCAGCGGATGTGGCAGCAGTAGCAGTGGTGGCGTCGGCAGCCGTGGCAGCAGCAGAAGTGGTGGCAGTAGAGGAGGCAGAGGCGGCAGGGCATCAGCAGCGGCGGCAGAAGCAGTGGAAGTGGGCAGCAGCATCGGCAGAAGCAGTGGCAGCACCGGCACCAGCAGCAGCAGCGGCAGCATCGTTAGCAGCGGTAGGGGCAGCAGCGGAAGTGGAGGTAGCAGCAGCAGCAGAGGATGCAGCAGCGGTGGCAGCAGCAGCGACAGAGGTGGCAGTGGTGGCAGCAGCAGCGGCACAGGCGGCCGCAGCAGTGGCAGCAGCAGCAGCAGTAGTAGTAGTAGCAGGCCCCGGAACAAGTTCAAGTGATCACCTGTAGGGGGCGAAAAAATCCACCACTGCGCGTTTCTGTTTCCAACACCCATAGTGGATCTACTTACGTCTCTCGCCACTCGCGCTATTGCACTTTCTTTTAGGGGTGCCCTCGTCGGGGGCCAAGTTTTATTTTAAAATGGTCAAATACTACATCTTTGCATACTGTTACACATGAAAAAACAACTTGTTCTTTTAGCAAGTAGTTTTTCTTAAGCACGTGGTACGTCATAAATTTTTTGTAATTAGTTTTGGCTCCAGCTGACTCAATGTCAGCAGCCTATTGACATCATTATTCTCATTTTAAAGTTTGCGGCGGCCAACAGTTGCAACGGCAGGTAACGGCTTGCGGTACGCCCGGATGTGTCTCGGACTGTTTCGTTTCGCTGTAAATATTTCGAGCCTGTGCCGAGTGACACACTCTTCCTCGTTCTGTTTATTTTGACTCATTCGAATGCCTTCATGAAAGAAAATTAAGTGACTTCTGGGGAACGAAGTGACCGTTGAAGCATTCATCGGATGAACACCCGTTGCAAGCCCGGGTTGGTGTGTAAAAACCACTTCAGCTTTTTAAGGAGGGTTCCTTGAGGGGCTAGTTCATTTCAACATATGTAGTTTTTTTGCCAATGACTGCATAAGCTTCACACCATGGCAGCGCATTGCAATATGAAATTTTAAAATTGCTTAACGTCTTAATCTGTAACCGGAAAAAGTGCGTTACTTGTGGCGTGGTTTCACGTGGGAATTACTTGCGGATTCAGTAGTTATTCTGAGATTTATCACAAGGAAACACCAACCAGGCCGTTGTGATGAAAGAAGGCAAATAATTTCCTGTCGCCTCATATGTGTGTTCGTAGGAAGCTCTTATATTATTGCGAAAAATCTACTAGTTAATAGTTTACCGCCGTTGCTTTTGAGAAACATCACATAATTATGGGTCTGGTTTTGCTATGGTGTAACAAAAAAAACGCCACATAATTGATAAATACCTCTTTTACTGTCACAGCCTCCTGACCCACCTAAAATGGAAGCTGCTGTAAACAATGGGCAAGGAACCTGCTACATGACATGCCTTGTGAAAGAGCAGCCCTTAGTGATACACGTGTTATGAAGTAGCATTACATATAAGTATAAAATACTGTTCTTTACTAGGTAACTGTGTTTATTCGTTCACTTTGGAAAATTTCATGCATTAATATGTGGTGATGTGATTTTTTCAGACTTCCATGCATCGACAGGATGACTACCCCCGAATGTCCAATCTGCAAGCACGTTCAAACATCTGAATGTCCGCTACAACAGGGTCATCTCGAACCTCACACAATAAATGCTGTATTTGTGAATGCTTTACTGTCATATCGTGGGAGGGGTGCTTAGATGGGCCACAGGCATTTGCTGTCTACCGTGGCATGGAGTCTCCATTTCAATAATGTTGAAACTGTTACACTATTAGTTATATTTTGTAGCACTGCTGAGCTCAACAACACAATGTTTTATCCTAGCCACTGTGGCCATATTTTGATGGGGGTGAAACGCTAAGACGCTTGAGTGTTTGTTCGATTCGCCTGCACCACATGATTCATTTTACAAAGTGCTGCACCTCGCCATTCGTTTTAGTGGCGCAGCAATGGCATCATCTAAATTATGCCATTCATTTCAAAAAGCGCAGGAGAGGTACAGCACAAAAACTAGTTCATGGCTTTCCTGTACCTGCTGCTCTAACACGCTGGTTTGGTGCAGCCACATGCACAGCTTAACAAACAACATAGCATAGACGTAGGTACTGTACCCACCTCTGCA
>WOVY01008677.1:0-14566 GCA_013436015.1 Rhipicephalus annulatus | reverse complement strand
CTTAGAAGACAGTGCCAAGCCCATGCTGTCCGAGAATTTGAACACGTCTGGACCCGTTTCACATGACAATGCACCACATCACGCCGAGAAGAGAAAGCTAATAAAAACAAACGTAACAGTTGTATTTTCTGGTTTATTTCGTGTTGAAATCTAAAACAAATAAACGTTGCTCACATTGACCGTCTGGGGAAGCGTCTGCTTGTGTGCAGACGACAATTCTGATGAGATCTGATCTATCTGCGTAATTCACAGCATTCGCTGAGTCGCTTTCTTGTTTAGACAGCAAAATAGCCTGCATTGTATTTGTCTACGATGCGGTCTCCTCGGGCCTCTACCACGAGGAGACCGGCATGCCGAACTCCTCAGCTGCCTCGCGGGCTAGGTGGAGAGCCCAGAGCTGGTCTGCCAAGAACGAGCTGCGGATTGCCGCCTTCCATCTGGCAGAGGCAATGTTCGATAAGTGAGCGAAATTAGTACACTGCCAGATATGTTCTAATGAAGCTATTTGCCCACGTTGTGGGCAAATATCAGGTAGTAGGGGGGGGGATACATAATGTGTAACATTTTCAAAGTAGGGTACGTCCGCGTTTGCAAAAGCCTTAAGGCAAATGCTTGGGGCTGAGTCAGATTTTTGTGAGCTGGAGGTAAATCCTTCTAGACAGGTAGAAATGTTTAGTGCGCTCGTTATATGTATTGGAAATTTCTTGGTTATCCCCTTCACCGGTAAAACACATGTCCGGGGAGGTGCGGTAGGAGAGGTCTCACGTCACCTCATGTGCTGCTTCATTGAGATTGCGAGGGGAGTCGTTGATTTGTCAAAGCTGAGCTGGGAACCAACTCAGAAGTTGATGCGTTATGTCCTTGCCATGTAGTATTCTCAGCGTTTCTTCTGAGACCGCCTCCTTTGCGAAGGCCCGTAGTGCTGCCATGGAATCACTGTAAACAACTTCAATGTGCTCCATCTTGAGTGCTAAGGCGATAGTCACCTGTTGCGCAATGATTGTGTCTTTCCTTTTCATCGTCGCTGAGTTGACGACACGGCCAGCCACATCGACCACCATTGCCACAAAAGCTTTCTCATTGGTGTAGGAAGCCGCGTCAACAAATACGACCCCTCGTTCCTCGTTTCAGACTTGACGAAGTATAGTCCTGGCTCTCGATACTCTTCTTCCGATGTTGTGTTCTGTATGCATGTTTTGTGATGTAGGAAGTACCGAGACATTCTCCCTGATGTTGTCGGGGATATCACTGTACTTGAGTCTAATCATCATAGGGTCATCGGCCCAGCTCCTCCAGGATCATTCTCCCCGACCTTGTTGTAGATAACCTTGCAAACTTTGCTCTCTGATGGGCTTCTGCTATTTCTTTGAGTGTGTTGTGAATACTAAGCTCAAGTAAACGCTCGATGCTGGTGTGTATGGTTAGGCCCAGGACCTTCTTGACAACTTTCTTGAGGAGCAAATTCAGTTTCTCGGGCTCTGCTCTAGACCAGTTCTGCATTGCTGCCTCGTACGTGAAGTGGCCTAAAACAAACGCATGTATCAACCAGATGAGGTTGTCTTCCTTGATCTCATTTCTTTTGCTGGCCACTCTGCGTATGAGGTGCACCGCACTGTCTATTTTTCCAAATAATTTGACTATAGATTTGCTGTTAGCGCCGGCATACTCTATCAGTATACCCAGGATTTTAATGGAGTTGACCCTCTAGATGACATTCCCTTTATTTGTATGAAAGTGGATGTCTATCTGGCTTAACGGTTTCCATGTACTGAGCTTCTGTCCCCGGCATGTAGTCCGATACAATAAAAGTTCTGACTTGCGCGAGGAGTACATCAGCGCACAAGGACGAAGGTACTCTTTTACGGCAACAATCACCTCTTACAGACGCTCTAAATCTGCCCCTCACTCTTCCCTGTGCACCAGATGTTAATGTCATCTGCGTAGATGCTGTGCTTCAATCCTTTGATGCTCGATAATTTGTTTGACAGGTAAATCATGGCAATGTTGAACAGCATTGGTGAAATCACTGCCCCTTGGGGTGTGCCCTTTACTTCTAGTTCAATTGCTGTGGTCTCAATGTCTGCAATCTTTATCACAGCTTTCCGGTATGTAAAAAGGACCATACGTATCCATTGAAGGCTTTCCCCAGACCAAGCTTCGAAATTCGAACATGAATGAGTGGCAGATCTTGTCAAACGGTTTTCTAGATCTAGGCACAGAATGGCTCTCACGTCTCTGGTTTTATTGTCGATTACCTGGTGTTTGACAAGCTTCATTGCGTCTTGTGTTGATAGCCCTGCCCTGAATTCAACCATATTGTGTGTATAGATGTCGTTATCTTCCAAGTGCTTGTTTATTCTGTGCAGCATGGCATGTTCTGCAACCTTGCGATATATGATGTCAAGGATATTGGCCTCATGTTGTCCAAGTTAGGGGGCTTTTCTGGCTTTGGAATAAGGATTGTGTTGGCCAGCTTCCACTTCTATGGCACCCGGCCTTCTCTCCACGCTGCATTGATCATATCCTTCAGTGTCTCAGTTCAGTCGTCATCAAAGTTGCGAAGGGCCTTGTTTGATATACTGTCCGGGCCAGGGGATAACCTGCCGTTGAGATCTGCAAGGCTCTTCGGATCTCCTCGATGTTAATGTCGCCTTCAAGACCTAGATTGGGCATGCCCTTGTACTGTCTATTTTGTCTACTTGGTGGTGCCAATCCTCTTTCGATTGGGAGGTACTTATGCACGAGCCACTGCACGGCGTGCTGTTCTGTGGATAGCCCTATCTCTTTATGTAAAATTTAAGTGATAACATGCTCTCGATTTGTTTTGGTGGTGTTTTCGTTGAGTAGGTGTTTTAACATGTTCCATTTCTTGCCATTGCGCATCTGACCATCAACGGAGTTGCACATTTCGTCCCATTGCTGCCTAGATAGTGCGTGACAATGTTCTTCTACTGATCTGTTTACATCAGCTATCTTCTTTCTCAATCTTAAGTTCAGGCGCTGACCCTTCCAATGGTTCAGTAGTGCATGCTTTGCTTCAAGAAGATGAGCGAGCTGGCTATCGATTCTTTCAACCGGAAAATCTGTGGTAGTGGTTGAGGTGATGGATTTGATGTCCTCTTTAATCTGTTTGACCCACTTCTCCAAGCCTGGTCAGTGGCAGTCCTGTTCCCTTTCCATCCTTAACTTCCAGAACTTATGAACTGTGAAGTGGAATTCTCTGCTTTTTATGCTCCACGGCGAAGGTAGTGGCAAAAATGCAGTCATCACCCCCGAGGTATTCAGCAAGGTTCATCCACTGGGCCTTCTTGATGTTCCTTACCAATGTAAGGTCTGAGGTAGGATCCCTGTAGCAAGACGTACCAAGCCTTGTTGGTAGGCTGGGGTCCGTGATTAGGGTGAAATCAAGTTCAGTGGCACTTTGCCAAAGTCTATTTCCTTTTCCAGTGTTGTACTTGTAACCCCATGTATGATGAGGGGCATTGGAATCACCTGCTATGACGAGTGCACATTTCCCGGTGATAGTAACAGCTTTCTTTAGAACCGTCTTGAACCCTTGCTTTTGTTCCTTTGGACTGCTATATATGTTAAGAGTGAAAATTCTCTGGCGGTTGCTGGTACCTGGAGCGATCTCTACCATGACGTGACCCAACAAGCCTGCTTCTATCTTGAGGTCATGGGTTACGTGCGTTAGTTTGTTGCATACGAAGGTGCAGACTCCCCTCCCTTTGGTATCCCCTATTACAGGCCAGAATCTAGGCAGCATTGCTTGCAGTGGTAGGGTTTCTTGCAATAATACAATATGAGGGTTTTCTTGGCTGCTCCTCATATGCATCCATCCGTTCATCTAGTGAACACTCCAAGTACCACCATCTTACATCTTTTCATCATATATTCAGCATATTGAAGTGCCACCATCCAGCGGACATTCCACGGACTAAACTGGAGGTAGCACTCGCACACTTTCTTACGGCTTGCGCTTCGTGTCTACTTCCCACCTTTCACCCCCTCTAGTTCATAGGGGCGTAGCCAGCGGGTGGCATACGGGGCACGTGCCCCCTCCCCTCCAATTTTCACCGCAATTACCGAGAGTGAAAAAGGGCCATTTTAAGGAGGAATAAACAAATAATAGCTCTATATTCATGGCACTGTGGTCCAGCCCTCACTAAACCTTGCTAAAACCAAGGAGGAGTTACGCCCAGCGAGTTGAAACGTGGTAACCCTTTCTAGTCAGATAATGCTCTAAGTGCGTCCTTCTGATACTAGCTTTTTTTTCGTGAGCATCAAGTTCAAGGCAAATTTTATTGGCGATGAAGTCACCTATACTCGTCTCTGTATGTTGTTTCATGAACAACTATCTTTTCATTTATGATTAACGTGCTTGGGTGTCCTCCTGAATTGGAAAGGACGCCCGCGTGCCGCTCCTCTATAGCCCGGCGACTACTATTACTACTGCTACTACGACTACGACCACGACTACTGCTACTACGACTACTACTGCTACTACTACTACATACACCGCGGACACATAACCCACGGCATAGGAATCTTCGCCGCCAAAAATCAGTTTGAAGCTTTGGTTCTAAAATAATGCCCACGTTGAAATGTCTGTGCATTAAGGTATCGCTTTGGACCTATAGCTTCGTACTTTTAGCAGTTTATAGGCCACCTCATGGCACCCCGGTAGTTTTGCATGAATTGCGCTGTATTATGAATAAGTACTTGAGCAGCAAGATTAGTCTTGCAGGTGATTTCAATTTGCCTGGTATACACTGCGTGTGCCTTGACTCGGGCCTTCATCACAAGCAGGATGTCAACATACTTTTTAAAATCATGTTAACACATGATCTCGTGCAAGCTGTAGTTGAGCTTACACGTTTGCGAGGTTTTCGTCATCAGTTTTAGACATGATATTCTTTCCTCGCAAATTTGTTGAATTCACGGTGGTTGTCGAACAGTGGCTATCAGATCGCTTTCTTCTCTATATTTCTTTGCTGCTTACTTCTTGTTAAGAAAACGCTAAATAATCTGCCCATTTTGTCAAAGATTATTCTCGCGCGATAAAAATATGTGTGATTCATTGCTCAGAAAGGCTCTTAACTCATTTTGACAACAACAATGGTAATGTACTTTTAACTCGCTTCAAAGATATGTGTTATTTTTGTCCAGACGAATTCATACTAAATAAGGAAAACACATAGCATATCCACGGACTGAATAATGATGAGTGGGGCGAAGTGTCCATCAGTCCGTCCACTCTTCTGTCCATCTATGCGTCCATCCGTGCGACCGAGCGTCCGTCTGTGCGTCCGTTCGTGCGTTTGGCGTTCATCCGTCCATGCATCCGTCCATGCGTCTGTGCGTCCATGCGTGCGTCGATCTATCCGTCCTTGTGTCCGCCCGAGTGTATATCCATCTGTCCGTGCATCATTCGTCCATCCGTACGTCCATCCGTGCGTCCGTCCGTGCGTGCAACTGTCTGTCCATTCCGCCATCCACACGTTCATCCATCCGTCCGCCCGTGCGTCCATCCATCCGTCCGTTCATCTAGTGAACACTCCAAGTACCACCATCTCGCATCTTTTCACCATATATTCATTAGGTACCGCCATTCAGCGGACATTCCAAAGACTCAACTAGACATGGCTACCTACTACTATGACCATTACTACTACACTACTACTAATACATACATCGCGGGTGCACGACCCAAGGAATAAGAAGCTTCGCCCCTAGAAACGAGTAAACAAGCAAACATAATGAATCAAATGTAAAATTATTCATATGAAGCGCAAAACTAAGCGAATGAAGAAGGCACATGCGCAGTGATACTTTATATCCAAATTGCAAGGCTAGCTTGAACCTGCGTAGTTCTAAAGGCTATTACTTTACCACAGCTCTGCCAAATTTTAATATGATAATCCAAGTAAGTTTTGGAATAACAATGCCGAGAAAAAAACCATATAGCCAATGACAGTCAATGGACAGATGGTTACTGAGAACCTACAACTAGCCATTCATTTTATTACGTTTTTTAAAAGCGAAACATTTCTCAGCGAACTTCGGCGACTTTGAGCGTATCTATCTAGCCACTTACGTTTGGGTGCTCTCGTGGTCACCCCCTTAACTTGGCGTGAACAAAAATTAGCGTGGGAGGGTAACATGGTTTGACAAATATGACGCGCTGGTCAAGACATGAATAATGTCTTAATCCCATCGCGTACGTCGTAAAACACTTCCCATCAGACAGAGGCACACACCCACGGGCGGGTATGTGCCACTGGTATGTGAGTATGTGCCACCGGTGATTGACACTTAGTATCCACCCAGGAACGAAGAGAACACACAATGGCAATTTCAACGCGCGAGTAATAAGGAATACCCGACATCGGTAGCGTTGACTAGGCGAATGCAATAAATAATTGTCAGAGTCCCAGCTGGAATCGAACCCAAGCATTCTGCATGGACAAGGAAGCATTTTACCCCAGAGCTACGCCAGATCTCGGAGCTACTTTTCAAATAGACGCTAATCCCCGTGAAACGTCAATAGTGGTTGTTGTGTTCCCTAACCACTTTAATAAACATTACATATTGCTGCAAACGTAATAACAGACAGCGACGAAACGACGTCTTGCTTGCCCTCAGACCAGGACGCAAAAGCCCTCTTCTTTCTTCCCTTCCAAGGGATTCCACCTACAGTTGATGGCTCATACCCATTACCTGTGACATTACTCCCTCTCCTCGAAAAGCATCGGCTCGATGCTGGTATAATGTGCGTTGAGAAAACAAATGAGAAAAAAAAGATGCTATCATGGAACCCAACAACTCCGTCATAAGGGAGAAAAAAACATGGGCTGGCGTCCTTGAAGTTCTCAATAAAGAAAGGAGTAAGTACACAAGACAGTAAATAAAAAAACCAAAGTGACAAAAAAATAGTCATCGCATGGTAAGTTAGTCCACGTTCGATGGATGACGCGAGAAATATGGCTTGAGTCTTGACACGTGCACCACATCACTTTGTGGAAACCGACGGGAACGTGTTGAGGCGTCCTCAGGGAGAACTTCATACGTAACGTCACTGAGTCGGCGCAGAACTTTGTAAGGGCCGAAGTAGCGCCGAAGCAACTTCTCAGAGTGACCACGCTGTCAAATGGGAGTCCACACCCAAACTTCATCGCCTGGTTGGAAGGTAACCTCTCGGTGTGTAAGGTTGTAGCGTTGTGCGTCGGCAGCTTGGCGAGCCTGAATACGGCATCGGGCGAGTTGACGGGCCTCCTCGGCGCGTTGAGCGAACAATTCAGCGTCCGTGTTGAACATGCTCAAGTGGTTGAGAAGGAGCATTGCGTCGAGCATTGTGGTGACCTCTCGACCATGAACTAAGCGAAATGGGGTGAAACCTGTACTCTCTTGGACTGCTGTATTGTAAGCAAAAGTTACGTAGGGGAGTATATCATCCCAGTTCTTGTGATAAACGGCCACATACATTGACAGCATATCTGCAATGGTCTTGTTCAACCGTTCAGTGAGTCCATTTGTTTGGGGGTGATAACCCGTGGTTTTCCGATGTTCTGTACCACTTAGTCTCGGCACTTCTTGAAGCATCTCTGCGGTGAAAGCTGTACCACGATCAGTAATTATCACAGCTGGCGCTCCGTGACGAAGTACGATTCTGGTGACAAAAAACTGTGCAATTTCGGCTCCGGTAGCTTTGGGCAGGGCCTTTGTTTCGCTGTAACGCATTAAATAATCGGTGGCAACCACAATCCACCGGTTTCCAGACGAATAGGTGGGAAATGAGCCGAGCAAGTCAATGCCAATTTGATGGAATAGTGTCTTCGGCGTGGCGATAGGCTGTAATAGTCCTGCTGGTCAGACAGGTGGAGTCTTCGGCGTTGGCAGTCGCGGCATGTGCGGACGTACTGCTTGACTGTCTTCGCGAGGCGGGGCCAGTAGTATGAGCGGCGAATTCTTTCCAATGTGCGCGTGTAGCCAAGGTGTCCGGATGACGGTTCGTCGTGACAAACATGTAAATTATCGTCCCGAAGCGAGGTCGGCGCAACCAGTAGGTAAGTAGCCTGGGTATGGTCGAAATTTTTCTTATAGAGGACTCCATCCCTGATGTCGAACGAGGCCAGCGAACGTGCAAAGTTTCGAGGAAGGCTGCGTTTTCGGCCTTCGAGGTAGTCAATCAGCGGGCTTAGCTCTATGTCGTCGTGTTGTTGTTGAGCCAAGTTGGTTGCTGACACGGAGGAAAGGAATGTATCGTCCTCTTCAACGTCCGCGTTCGTACTTCGAATTGGTGCTCGCAAGTGACAGTCAGCATCCGTGTATTTGCGTCCTGACTTGTGAATGACTGTAACGTCAAATTCTTGTAGCCGAAGGCTCCGGCGTGCTAGACGACCAGAAGGGTCTTTGAGGTTGGCGAGTCAGCATAAAGAATGGTGGTCGCTAACTACCTTGAACGGTCGACCGTATAAATAAGGGCGAAACTTCGTTATAGCCCAAACAACGGCTAAGCATTCTTTTTCTGTTGCAGAGTAGTTTTTCTCTGCAGATTATAGTGTTCGACTTGCATAAGCAATCACGCGCTCTACGCCATTTTGCCATTGAACCAGTACAGCTCCAAGACCGACGTTGCTGGCATCCGTGTGTAGCTCTGTGGCAGCGTTATCGTCAAAGTGACCGAGTACAGGTGGGGCTTGGAGATGGTTTCGTAGCGCGTCAAAGGCGTGATGCTGATCATGACCCCAAACAAATGGTACGCCGTCTTTCGTAAGTTCATTTAGCGGTTCAGCGATTTTAGAAAAACCTTTGACGAAGCGTCTGTAATATGCGCAGAATCCCAGAAATCGGCAGAGGTCGTGCTTGTTCATTGGGACAGAAAATGCGGCAACAGCTTTTGTTTTCTCAGGGTCTGGGTGTATACCGGCATGGCTGACGACGTGACCAAGAAATTTTAGTTCCTCAAATGCAAAGTGCCATTTCTCAGGTTTGAGAGAAAGTCCAGCTGTTCGAATCGCCTGAAGAACTGCCTGTAAGCGCTGGACGTGCTGCTCAAACGTGTCCGAGAAGACGACCACATCGTCAAGGTAGACAAGACACGATTGCCATTTTATCCCAGAAAGAACCGTGTCCATCATTCTTTGAAAAGTAGCTCGTGCCGAGCGTAAGCCGAAGGGAAGGGCCTTGAACTCGTAGAGTCCGTCAGGAGTAATGAAGGCGGTCTTTTCGCGGTCGCGCTCAACAACAGATAATTGCCAATAGCCGCTGCGTAGATCCATGGAAGAAAAGTAACGAGCATTGTGAATGCGGTCCAGCGAGTCGTCTATTCGTGGTAAAGGATACACGTCTTTCTTCGTGATCTTATTCAACTTTCGGTAGTCGATGCAAAATCGCAGAGTACCAGCTTTTTTCTTTACTAAAACAACAGGGGACGCCCAGGGACTGGTCGATGGCTGGATGACATTGTCCTTGAGCATCTGCTGGACCTGTTGGCGTATAACGTCTTGTTCTTTTTGTGAGTCTCTCGGTAGGCTCGGTGATGATACGATGCTTGGCAAGCGGTGTTTGGTTAACTTTCGAAGTCGTAGCGAAGCAGTCCCGAAATGAGCCGAGTAGCTTCAAAAGACGTTCCCGTTGTGTAGACGGTAGACCCTGGTTTACGTCGAGAGTGCTTGCAAATGTCATGGCGGAATCGTCGCACGACGAAAGAGCAGATAATGTTGAGGGACCAGGGACGTTGGCAATATCGTCAAGGTATGCGATCGCAGTGTGTTTGGTAAGATGGCGATACTCCTCGCTGAAATTCGTGACGAATAGGCAAGCCTGCTTTCTTTTGTGCTGAACAATACCTCGGGCAACGCAGATTTGTTGTGCAAAAAATTGGGACAAATTTCCTTCTGCAATTACAGCATCGGGGACGTCTTGCTCACATTCAACGTTGATAAAAGGCTGCTGCGGGGAGGCAGAGTAACAGATTCAGAGGATACACGTAGGGCAGCCTTCGATGAGCGGGCGTTTTCCGGTTCAGGATGAAACGGGTCCTCGAACGACACCTGCAAGACTCTTAGGTCAATAATTGCGCCGTGTTCGCGAAGAAAGTCCAGCCCCAGAATGAGCGGACGGGAGCACACAGGTAATACGAGGGAAGACCCTGTGAACGTCGAAGCACGGACTCAAACACAGGCTGTGCACATTCCAGTCGGCGTGACGAGGTGGCCCCCTGCCGTGCGCAACGGCGGTCCTTGCCAAGGGGTAGTTGGGATGCTAGGGTGCTGCTCAAAACCGAATAATCGGCGCCAGTGTCGACGAGGGCAGTGACGACGTGATTATCGACGTGTACGGTGCTGTCGGCGGAAACAGTCTGATGACTTTCGGAAACGAGTGGAAAGTCAGAACGGTCTTCGTCGGGTCTTTGCGTCGAAGGAGGCTCTTTGACACTTCATTTGGACGCGGCTTCACCCCCAGGAGCCGCAGTTTCTAGTTTCCCCTGTGGGGACTCGGTGACCGGCCTCTGAAAGGAGCAAAAGATGACGAGGGAATGCTAGGTGACGTGGGGTGGCGAGGTGATGGTGATCTTGAAATGGGGCGTTGACCAAAGCGAGGAGCTTGCTGGCCCGTAAGGTACGCTTCGATGTCGCGAGGACGCTCACCGTAACGCGGGCACCGAGCATCAGGGTGAAAGCCACGGAGACCAAGTTGGCGGTACTGGCAGTTACGGTAGAGGTGACCCGCTTCGCCACAGTGGTAGCAGAGTGGACGGTTATCGGACGTATGCCACACGCTGGCCTTTGTGGCGTTCTGCCGCGATCCAGACGGACGATAAGTTGGTGCACTCTGAAACCTTGAAACGGGTGGAGGAGTCGAAGAGGTGCCCTGGAATCGATGGCTAGCCTGATCCATTCTCGCCATGGTGGGATCAGGGCCATGTGGTGCAGGAGATCGCAGAGCCGCCGCATAAGTCAGTACAGGGACCTCAGGCCTTGTTGGCGCGAGTGGGGTGACCACCTGTCGGATCTCATGTCGGATTAAGTCTGTGAGAGCACTTACGGGTGGTTGGGGTCCCACTGCTTGGATTTGGCGCAGCTCGTCCCGCACGACGCTTCTTATGAACTCAGTGAGGGCATGCCTCTCGCTGTCAGCCCCGATAAAGCATGCAGCAGGGGTCACGTCGTGGCGTTCATACTGTGACGACCTATACTGGAGAGTACGCTTCATTGTGGTTGCCTCGTTTATGAACTCTGCCACAGTCGTCGGTGGATTGCGCACGAGTCCGGCGAAGAGCTGCTCTTTTACCCCACGCATTAAATGCCGCACCTTCTTTTCCTCGGACATTGCAGGGTCAGCACGCTTGAAGGGTCGCAGCATGTCCTCGACAAACATCGAACCTCTCTAGTTGGTTCGTTGGTTACGAGACGAGATAGCCTGCTCTGCTCTCTCTTTCCTTTCAGTGCTGCGGTACGCATCACAAAACTGTCGGCTGAACTCATGCCACGTCGCAAAGGAACCCTCGTGATTCTCGTACCACGTTTTGGCAGAGTCTTCTAATGCTAAGTAAACTCTCCGCAGCTTGCGAGCTTCATCCCATTCGTTGATGTTGGAAACTCGATTGAAGTGGTCAAGCCAGTCGTCAATATCTTCATAAATGTCTCCATGAAATGAGCGTGGTGTTTGCGGCGCATGAAAAACATGTGGGAGAAAAGAATAGGCGTCGTTGGTTTGACTCGCCTGGTTGTTAGTTGAAGTTGCCATCTCGTCTTGAGAGAGGGGACCGTACTCGGGAGATAGTCCTCGCAGGCGGCGACTGCTTCTTGCCGTGGGAGCTGTAGCTGTCTCCAAGTAGCTCGGTGTGTCGGCTGAAAATCTGCAGCCAAGGCGCATTTACCCAGCACCTCCACCAGTGCCGCGAACGTAATAACAGACAGCGACGAAACGACGTCTTGCTTGCCCTCAGACCAGGACGCAAAAGCCCTCTTCTTTCTTCACTTCCAAGGGATTCCACCTACAGTTGATGGCTCATACCCATTACCTGTGACAATATGAACTCCTTTGATACAGCTGTCACGTCAGGTTAATGTCAATTGTGGTTAGTTGTCATGTGCCGAAAATGATTTATGTAGCAGTGTTCAAGGCCAGCATCTTCGTGAGCATCAGCGCTTCATATCAGCTTCTGGTGTTGCTACTACGCATGTTCCAGTTGGCATCTTGCTCAAGTGCAAACAACTGGTTATATAAACATCTGGAACTCTTCAACATATCTGTGCGTGCAATGTTTCTACATATATTTAGCGTCATATCATGACGTGTCGCTCAATACAAAAAATTGCAACACGGTCACCTTCCCTCCGCATGCTCCGCATAACATTTATTCCTAGGTGCGTGGGATCTGCTGAACTTTTCACTGTTTTTTTATCTATTTCTAGTGATTGTTCACTCAACTTTGCAGCGCCTCAACTTTCTGATATATATTTTCTATTAGAGCCGAGTGTCTATTGAAGCCGAGTGTACAACAGCCCGCATTACACCAACTCAAAAGAAGGGAAGCCGTCTTCTCGTAGAAAATTAGCGACCTAATTCATTAACGCCTTCAAGCTGCAAGCTCATTGAACACATTATTGCAAACAACATAACTACATATTTGGATAAGCCGTCTGTTTTAACTAATTGTCCGCATGGGTTTAGGAGAAGACATTCGTAGTCATACAGTTGATCACTATTCTTTGTTCCTTTGTGTCAACAAAAACGGACAAACCAACCAAATTTTTTTATGCTTCCGAAAAAACTTCGATACTGTCCCTCACGATAAATAATTCTGAAACTCGAATATGCAGGAAGTCCAGCATTGTTTATTTCTTGGGTTGTTGTATATCTGTTAAACCGGCATGGATTCGTAAAGAATTATGGTGAAAATTTTGGCCATCTTCTGGTCACATCGGGTGTGCCGCAGGGCAGTGTCCTCAGCCGTCTCCTTTTTATTATACATATTAACGACATTGTTAACAAGGTTAAAGGTGGCGTCCACATTCGATTATTTGCTGATGAACACTTTCTTTTTAGAGACACACTTTCAGTGACAAAATTTGTTGACATGGTAGTTTGAATACTATTCTTGAATGGTGGCGAATGACACTGAACATCGACTAAAGCTTACTAATTCAAATGACACACAGAAAATCACCTTTGTTACATTTGTATAAAATAGGTTCATTTCGCCTGCATGGATTAACCCAATACAGTACGTAGTAGTCACCTTTAATAACACGGTAACGTGTAATCACCACATAAGTAATACTTGCATCTCGTATTCAGAGGCAAACACTTAAGTAAGCACCATCCGAAGTGAAACTTCTTTGCTATAACACCCTAATTAGAACTAAACTAGGATATGCATGTATCATTTGGGATCTGCATACTAAATATAATATCATAAGTAACCTTGAGAGAGTGCAGTGGAAGGCAGTAAGATTTTTATATTTACCATAGTCTCAAGACAGGATTTACCCACAGAACTCATGAAACGTAACCACATTGAACCACTCCAGATGAGAAGACAGAAATAGAAACTGAAATTTCTTAAACTACTTTACAACAACACTTTCTCTATAGACTCATCTCTATATTTGTCGCCCCTATTAAACCGAACCACCCGTCGCCGTAGCCAAGGTGCGTTAACCTACCGACCTCGCGAGTACAAACACATTGAAGAATTCTTTTTGATTCATTGATATGTGGAGTTTAATATCCCAAAACCACCATATGATGATGAGAGACGCCGTAGTGGAGGGCTCCAGAAATTTCGAACACCAGGGGTTCTTTAACGTGCACCCGAATCTGAGCACACGGGCCTACAGCATTTTCGCCTCTATCTAAAATGTAGCCGCCGCAGCCAGGACTCGATCCCACGTAAGAATTATTTTTTCCTCGTACAATAACCGAGTGAAATAGAGTAATAAAATTGACACCATGCATAATGCTGAATAGTATTCATTTGTTTGTACAGCGTTTGGTCAAACATAATGACTCTATTTCTGTAATATCACTCTTGTTTTGTTCGTTCTCTTTTTTTAACGTGTTCACTGTTGTATCATTTTATCCTACCTGGACTACACTTCCGCATGCAGTCTTTGATACGTAAAATAAATAATATGCATCAGTTCACGTTCGGTCCCGCAAAGCCGTGTAGCTTCACTTCGAGACCAAAAAGGCCCTTGCTCAAACCACAGACTTGATAACAAACTTAGTTTCTTTGAGGTATGCCAGCTGTGCAAGAGCAGGATGATTTCTGGGGTAAACACAGTGGCATAAAATAAAACAGTGCGCTTGTCAACACATCGGCTACAGCAACACGTCATGTTTACAAATGTTTCACTTCTTGAAGCTTCCATCTTTCCGTGCACTTCCACCATTTTTAAGCATGAGCTCCAGGTAACTTGATGACACAAGAACAGCTACAACATTTGAGGCGAGGTTAAAGTAAGCTTCAGCAACTTCTATGTAGAAGATTTTGTCGGCACGCCCACTTTTCAGAGCGTGAGTAATGCTATGTTCCATTCATTACCACAGACAG
>WOVY01008676.1:0-20643 GCA_013436015.1 Rhipicephalus annulatus | reverse complement strand
TTTGGGGTCTCTGCGCCTACTGCAGGTGCTTTGTCCAGAGCTTTGCTAATATCACTGAACCCCCTACCCGATTAACGAAGGACGATACTCCTTTTTTCTGGGGTCAAGAGCAGAGAGCTGCTTTTTTAAAGCATTGACAGTACCTTCAAAGTGAACCCTTACTAGGGCACTTTGATGAAGATGCGCCACCGAACTTCACACTGACGCAAGTAACATCGCTCTTGGTGCAGTGCTCGTCCAGTGGCCAGACGGCGCTGAACTTCCCATCGCTTATGCCAGTCGCATTCTGTCATCTGCGGGAAACTAACTACTCGACCACGGAGAAGGAATGCCTTGCTGTTATTTGGACGATAACAAAGTTCGACCGTATCTGTATGGCCGTCCATTCAGAGTAGTTACGGACCATCATACCCTCTGTTGGCTGGCCAATCTCGAAGACCCTCGCGAGGTGGAGCTTGCGCCTTCAAGAATTTGAGGTTACACTCGTCTACAAGTCGGGCCACAGGCACACTGATGCTGATTGCCTTTCGCGCGCTCCCCTCGCGACGACATCGAGTGAAAATAATACCGATGGCCATTTTCTTTGTGCAGTCAGTGAATCTTACTTAGCTCAACAACAGTGGAATGATTCAGAGGACACGACAACTTATAAAGTACCTTCAAGGTCACAGCTCGAGCCCACCGTCGGCATTCGTAGGTTCAGGGTCATTTTTCCTCCGCAACGACATCGTCTACAAAAAGAACTTCGAACCTTATGCGACTCAATACCTCCTCGTCGTTCCACCAGGGCTACGTGCTGACATTTTATATGCCTGCCACGACGAGCCTTCCTCCAGTCACCTAGGATTCGCACGTACCCTTGCCCGGATTCGCACTCGCTACTACTGGCCAAAGCTCACCCACGATGTCAATCAATACGTTAAAACGTGCAATCATTCCAGCGCTGTAAAGCCCCACCTGTGTGCCCTGCTGGTTTATTGCATCCTGTTGCACCACCGCCACAACCGGTTGAAAGAACCGGCATGACTTGCTTGTGCCTTTCCCGAAGTCACATGATGGCAACCCCTGGATCGTAGTCGCTACTGACTATTTTACGATGTACTGCAAAACAAAAGCCCTACAACGAGGCTCTGCCAATGAGATTGCGTATTTTTTCATCAACAAGATCGTCCTCCGCCATGGAGCGCGAAAAGTTCTTATCACTGACCGTGGAACGCTTTTACAGCCCAATTGATGCAAGACGTCATGAAACTTAGTGGAACAGCTCATCGGAAAACGACCGCATACTATCCACAAACGAATGGTCTGACGGAGAGATTAAACAAGACGCTCGCTGACATGCCATCTGTGTACGTCGACCGTGATCACAAAAACTGGGATGAAGTTTTACAATACGGTAACGTTCGCTTACAACACTGCGGTTTCAAGAGACTACGGGTTACATTTCCTTTCGATTGCTTCACGGCCGAGAAGCAATTACGATGCTGGATGCCATGCTCTTGCCTGATGTGACCGATATTCCTGCTGATGCGAACGACTTTATCCGGCTCGCCGACGCGGCCCGCCAGTTTGATACACTCGAGCGCATCCGAAAACAAGAACGCATCGGCTCACAAAGGTACAACTTCAGTCGTTGCCATGTTATTTACTAACCCAGTGATCTAGTGGGGCTGTGGATCTCCGTTCGCCAAAGGGGCCGCTCGGAAAAGTTACTTCACCGCTACTTCGGTCCTTATAGAGCACTACGGCGCCTCACAGATGTCAACTACAAAATTCTGCTTGAAGACGCAGCTCGGCAATCTCGATGTTCCCAGCAAGCCAACATTGTTCATGTGTCACGGGTGAAGCCAAAGTATACCCCCGAGCCACCTGACACTGCTTCATCATGCGTATTTGTGCGGTACGCGATTAATTTAAGTTTTAATTGGCATTGATCATCAGGATGGTACTTTTTTGGAAGGGGGGGTGGCAATGCCACAGGCCTGGAACGAGGTTTAGCCATGCCAATGCGAGTATGTGCCAAGTGACATGGTGTGCAAAAGAAGAGGACTGTTGTGTGTGCTCCTGCTCTAACGTTCGGTTCGGCTCGTCGTCCAGTGCTGCTGTTCCTGTGAACAGACTTTGTAGTCTTCCTGTAATCACGTGACAATATACGTGTAACCTATCTCGACAGTCGAATGCTAACCACTCAAATGTTGACCATAACCTGAATGACACAATGTTTAAAAATTAAACAGAGTCAAATCGCCCTCTGATAAAGCCTACTTGAATGTACTACGCTGTCATCAAAGACACTTTCAATCCCACTTATAGATTCGGAAACAACTTGCTACTGTTGTTTCTTTGCTATAAAAGTTTCATGAGTTTCTATCCTTAAGACAGTGTCCCATCTGACCCATGTAGCTCCCGCTGCATGTCAGTGATTGTGCACATCATTAACACAGGTACATACTTTTGCTTGTGATGAGTTCGGCAGTGTTTCCATCTTTTCATCTTATCGATGAGTCTGCGTAGGTCAGAAAGTTCAAGGGGCCATAAACACTTCAATTCCAAAACTTTTTCCCTATTTTCTGGTAGAGTTCGTGAAAAACACTGTGCATGCTAAGCGCGACAGCCGTCTACTTTTCTTGCAGCCCTTCTCATGGTCTGTAGCTCCTTTTTACGCCTAGAATACCTCGCATGCCCAAGCAAATCCTCGACTAGAGGCAACTCGTCTTGAGTTGAATCTGCAATATGAAGTCTAAACACTTACTTGAAAATCGCTTCTACCACCTTGTGTTAATGTGATCCACACAGAGCACTCTGCAAGGTCATGTGCATGGCCGCCCTCTTGGCTCTTTTTGTGTGCCCCAATGAGAAAGGCAGCAGTGGCTTCCATAAACGAGACTTATACCGCCAACTTGTGCACCATTTTGTGAAAAGCTGTGTTAAGCGCAGGGATTTGATTGGGAAACATTCGGGAATATCGTATGATGCCACAAGATGCTGGAGCTTGTGCTGCAAAACCTTCATACTGCGCTTGACAACCTACTTGCAGTGCACAGATTCTACCAAATAAAAGATTAAAAAATGATCCACATAATAGGAGATTGTACAGCACTGAAATCTAGCAATCTGTTATTATTGTTCTTCTAAACCCTGGTCAAGTGCAGGTCTCTAAGAACTGATACAGTGCTCAATTCAATACTAAATACCTGCTGTTACAAATACACTTTATGGCCTAGTCAGGAAAGGTAGCCTCGTGTAACAGCGAGAGAAACAAATATAAACATCTGCCAGTGACATTCAACACTTTCCAGGGAAGGATACTGATAAAAGA
Source organism: Rhipicephalus annulatus (assembly GCA_013436015.1). Classification (NCBI taxonomy): domain Eukaryota; kingdom Metazoa; phylum Arthropoda; class Arachnida; order Ixodida; family Ixodidae; genus Rhipicephalus; species Rhipicephalus annulatus. Next base: position 17,324 of record WOVY01008676.1, on the reverse strand, counting down.
AATTCGATAGCATCCTTGACGAATCCTCTGCGCTGGCAGGCTGCATATATTTGGCTTATCATTGCATTTATTTTTATTGACTTGTACTTGCTCTGTGCTGAAAGAAAACATATTAAAAAAAGGTTGATGACTTCTAGTGCTGTAAGATCCTTCTACTTTGTGGATCATTTTTAGGGTTTCACAAGGCAGAATTTAGGAGGCTGGGTGTAGAATGCCATGCCCACTTTCAAGCTTTTTTAGGATGTGCTCCAACTTCTTGAAATAGAGTAGCTGCTTCTTAAATGAGGCACGATTAACTTCTTGAACTTAAGGTGGTTTCTGAGAGAATAACACTCTTATGGGTGGTGTGAGCCTTGTGCGTGGAAGCCATTGCTGCTTTTGTGTTGCGGTATTCAAAAGTGGCTAAAAGACGGAACAATCACTTGCCTTTTCAGAATGCTCTGTGGCGATCGACTCATATCAAACAATGTGGATGATGCATTCTCCAAGTAAACACTCCATTTTAAGATTGCGGGTTTCACACAAGATGTTTTGTTGCTGTTAGGCGTGAGTTTGCTTACGTATGTGATAGATCCTAGGCGTGAAGAGGAGTGGCTGGCCACATGAAAGGCCCATGAAAGGAATAAAGCAACTGTGTACAATGCATGTACAGTGTCTTTCGCAGACTCAAGGAGGTAGGAAGAAAGTGTTGAAGTACCAGGAGTGTGTTCTCTTGCCTGTGCAGGTCAATATCTTGATTGAACTAAAAAGGCTGCAGCTCTGATCACAGCCAGAAGTGTGTAACATGTTTTAAACACATGGTGAACACAATCCCTTTAACAAAAAATGGCCCTAAAATTTCATGTTCATGCATAGCGAGCGTTTTGTTCTTGTAGACTTAATGCCTTAAAATAGCGTAGGGGCGCTAATTCAGCTACTAACACTTAGAAAGATCACGTGCTACGAACCGTGCCCACTAACACTCCCATGTTCACGTGCTCGGAAACACTAGATAATGTCGACAAGAGGACAGCCGCTGCTTTAGCTGATTGATAAGAAAATTGAATGCATTATGCGAAGGTTGTAGGTTCAGTCTGTGCTGGTGGAATGTTGTGTGTTTGTCCACCTTAATTTCTGAATAATTTTATTGTAATTGCCGTACGATAGTCAATAAGGTACTGATAACGTCTTCCATATTTTCATGGGCTGATTGTCGGTTTTCATTGAATGACTGTATATACATCTGGACTGCTTTGTAATAAATTTCAGTTGAAATATGGTGCTGCATCTTTGTATGTTTTGTCCCTCCAATAGCATTTGCTCGAAGCAGCCTTTGAAGCGAGTTAACTTGTGGGATAGATTATGCGGGGGCACGGTTGTTGTCTACAAAATATCAACAAGAGATATATGCTTGAACACACTTAAAATCAACTTTAAAGTGCTTGTCATACTATTCCTTGCAGAACACTCCTTTGGTTTCTGTACTAACAACCCACTGCTTTCTACGTCATAGGTTTGTGTTGGCTTGCACAACCCTTGCAAGTGGTCTCCTAGCAGACTTCTTCAAATGAAGTGGGGGCAGACTTGCATGGGAGCACAGAGGCTAATGTCCTTGCTTTGGCTGCGCATTTTTATGGGTCATGCATATTTACAACTCAAAGGCACTTATTGCTGCACCCAGAATGCCTTCATTGAAAGTTTTCTGTGCGGTGACCACGTCCATGCAGTTTTGTGTTTATGTAGCCAGCTATATTTGCATGAAAATCATGTTACGTTCTACCTCACTTGTTTAGCGCCTTCCAAAAACCGAAGTAATGACTGAGCAGTGTAAATCTTTTTTCTAGATAACTAACTGTTCCATCCAAGATGAGTGTGTGAATAACTACTTATTTCGACATAAAAAAAACGCTGTGCAAATATTTTGTGTGAGTGCTTTGGCTGTGTCTGTGAAATATAATTGAGCCCTTAAATGTACATTTTGTTCTGCGACATGCAGGACGGTCAGTGGCTTACATAATGATACACTCTGTATCAACCTTAAATAATAATACACTCTGTGAGCACCATTGAGTCTATAAACAGCAGTTTAAAGGTATCTCGAAATCATTGCTTGGATTGATGTGTTAGGCCAATTTTTGAAGACGGTGTGTTTGTTGTACTCAGTCCAAGTCAAAGGGTCAGGGAGATAGTAGAGGTGGAGGAGATTACGAGGTCAACTGATGCATATGTAAGCATGCTGTCATTTCACCTTTGAGAGAAAGAGAAAGAGCTCTTTTGGTTGGATTTAGAGATGCGAGCAGTTAGGCTGCATTTTTTTCGTTTGGCTTATCCTGATAGTTTTATTCTTGTGCATGGTTTGATGCTTTTATTTCTTCTATTTTTTCTGTATACAGCTTACTCTTGGTGTAATTAGATGGACAGGTGAACAGAAAAACTTTGGTGTTGCAATGGTTTCGTTATTGGGAAATAACACAATACTTACTGAAATACGCAAGGATGCATACCATCGGGGAACAAAATTGAGGACAGAACAGAAAAGGCGTCATTCACAACTAACTATATTCTTGTAAAATCAGCGAAATATATAAGCGTAGCTACCATGCGTGTGCACAATGCCTCACATGCTAGTCAAAAAACATGTAATAAGATTGACAACAAAAGAAATATGACAAAATAGCCACTAAACAAAAAAAGAGATTCTAAGAAACGAAAATTCCCCACCACGCACAGAAACAAATGTAACACTAACATGCGTATCTCCCTTCTTTTTAATGTAGAATGCTTCTATAATTTCACGTGCCAAGGTATCCTTACTCTTTCAAAGGACGGATACACTGGAAAACCTAGCCTCACATATGCAGAAACCACAATGTGCTGGCAAATATGCCGAAAGTTTATTCTTCAAAGGATGTTCTTGCTTCCTAATTCTGGCCTTTACGAACTGGCACATTTGCCTGCACATTGTGGTTCCTGCAAATGTGAGGCTAGGTTTTTCAGTGTACCCGTCCTTGAGAAGAGTAATGTTACCTTGGCACGTGAAATTATGGAAGCATACTACAATAAAAAGAAGAGAGATACGCATGTTAGTATTACATCTGTTGCTCTGTTTGGTGGGGAATGTCATTCTTCAGAATCTTTTTTCATTTAGTAGCTTTTTTCATATTTTTTTGTTATTCTTATCACGTGTTTTTTTTTATTGGACTGGGAGGCAATGTGCGTGCGCAAGGTTGCTACGCTTATATATTTCGCTGATTTTCCGAGAAAAGTTAGGTATGAGTGACGCCCTTTCTGTTCTGTCCTCAATTTTCTTCCCTGATGGTATGCATCTTTATAGAATTAAGTAGGTATGTACCAACTAGCCCAAAAAAATGATTTATTAAGGTGGCGGTCCCACTCCGGCAGCATCCACTCTGCATTTTATTCAGTGTTTGCTGATGTTATACGCTCAGCTTATTGATGTGAATTGTATTGCATTAGAAAGCTTACTTTCTCCACTTTTTTAATGACAGCTAGTATTGCTGTCTAGTCCTATGCAGTTTTGCATAGCACTCAAAATAGTGCAAGCAAAGACCAGTGTTTTTGCTGTAGAAGCCTCCGTTGCATTGGAAGTGTGGCAAAACTGTTCAACATAACCAAACAAAATTTCTTGAGCCTCTTCATAAAACATTACGAAAGGTTTATATGAATAAATGTATCCAGTAAAGCAATCAAAAGGTCATGTAGGCTTGAATCACAATAAGCAGAACAATGTAGGTTTATGAGTGCATAACTTTTTTTTCTTTTTTGTGTAGAACAACAATATTGAATGGGTTTCCGGGCTACAATGTACCTAATAACTATGAAAAGTCGTTTATCGTTCTGAAGAATAGCTCATGAATAATAACTGCTTGAATTCACAAATTTATGGATCCAATCGTTCAGGCATTACCGACAAGGTAGAAAAACTGTCCAAGATAAAAATCTGAAATTTTTAATATTGAAGCAGCAAGCCTTTCTATGCAGAGAATATTGTCATAAGTTAGAAAAATGTAAGACAGAGTGAATTTAGCTCATTTTTTTGCTTGCCAGGTTAGTGCAAATTTACATTTTTATTGCTAATTGACAATTTCGCAAATTAGCAGGACTATGACATGTTTTGTAATTACCAGTGCTCACTAACTTTGCGTAGCAGTGCTTGACTCAAAAGATTTTCAACAAATAATAAATGTTGCAAACATTTTTGGTGGTAGCATCATCTGTGAAAAGAACCATGAAGTTGTCTTGTATCAGTTCTGACGTTTGTCAAAATTGATGCCGCTATACATGACTATGCCGCCGAAACACTTATGGGTTATTTCTCCAGATTTCAGACTTCAGTGTCTAGCCCAGTGGCTAAATTTAGTCGCTTCGTCTCCAGTACACAATCTAACCCCAAGATGCTGCTGACAAAAAAGAAAGAGAGTGAAGGAGTGACAGAAATTAAGAAGGGAAAAAAGCGTGCCACATTCTTGACCAAGTGGTTTGGGAATTGTGCCGAGGATTCGAGGACCTGCTTTGCTGCTCGCCTTTGTAGCCAGGGGACTGCAGAAGCGTTTCTGAAGTACACCGAGAACTTGAATTTGCCTTCTTCTATTTTTGAGACTCCTAGGACATTGCCTGGTGGTCTTTCCTTCGCGGGGAGGTGAGGAATGTTTCGCAGTGTGTGTTCCCCGTGACGCTGGTTGAAGGGTAGTATAACGTTGGACCTTTTTCGTGAGACTAGTCTGCACATGTCAAGGGGTGGCGACATGACGGGCGTCACGTTTTGTTTTTTTTTTGGGAGAGGACGGGAGGTCACTAGGCCAAGCAGCCTCTATAAATGTTGCACAGAGTGGCGACAGTTGCTAACTGAGGGGTAGCTTGAATAATCTGCAAATCATTCCTAAAACATACTAAGCCACCGTGATTTTTTTACCAGTTCGTGGCGGATAACTTCAGAGGCAACGGACCCCCAGTTTCGATTTCGGTGATCTTCATAGAGGTGCTTTTCAGACTTCAAAGGGGCCCATTGACAAGTTTGTGGATAGTTTGCGGGCAAGTTGGTGAAAACAAACTTGCATGTGCGCAGTAACTATGTTATAAACTGTGAGTTAATTAGCCATATTTCCCTGACTGCAGCAAAAAGTGCGGATGCGTGCGTGAGCTTTAGAGCGTTCCCAGCCACGCGCCGCAACACAAACGTCAAGTGTCTTGACTCCTTCTGAAGTTTGGAAACAATATTTTCAGTATGCCAACTTCTTGATGAAAATTGTGTTTGCTAGCGTAATACTTACTCTCAAATTACGCTAACACATGTATTGCGAAGGATCATTGTGTCCACGAAGATTATTGATGTGATGCCATTTGCTTGTTGTAGTGGGCAGTTACTGGTCTAGCTGAGAGGTAGCAGGAATAAAGCTTCAACTGCACAAAATAGACAAGACGGTCACCATTTACCTGTAGCAAAGCTTTGGTAAATAATCTGTTCGCTCATGTAGGTCATGTTATATCTTACTTTCTAGGTACCCGGCTTTCACTGACCAAAGCGGGACATAACGCATTTACTCTCAGTATAGGCCACCACAGACACCTAGAAATTGAGACGTTCGTAGAAAACGTAGACGCACTCAAGCATATTTCTCCAATGAACTTCTTCGAGTGCTCACTGGGTGCGGCCACAAATGTGTGAGCCACCTATTCCCCTGCGCCTCCCAAAAGACAAATGCAATACCCAGACTGGTTTTGCAGCTTCCACTCGCTAAGCCAAGGGTGCCTCAGCTAGCGCGCGGTCCAAACACTCAAAATAGTAAAAGCACAGAGGGGGTCAGAGGGGGGAGCCAATTTCTAGTTTGCAACAGAGGAATTGGAACCTTAAAAAAGACTGTGTTTGAGTTTTTGCGCTAACCATAACACATGCTAGTTTGAAGTTTATTTCACCACAGTGTTGCACCATACAATGTGTGGTGTGGAATACGGGAAAAAAGCTGCGATAAAAAACGCAGCTTGACTAGTCCCACATCCCATCAATACAAGGCAGAAAAAGTGACAGCATTTATAAAGTCCTCGAAACAACTAAACGGACACAAATACATATTTTAAAGTAGCACCAATAAGAAATATTGCATACATAAAACTTTAAGAAATGATTGGAATCGCACTCTTTGAGGAAATACGAAAAAAATAAGCAGAACTTAAAAACTAATCTTTGGAACTGCCTAAATCTCTCTTGCGTCATGAAGGTAAAAAACTATTTGACATATCCTGTCGCGAAAGAAGGTGCGCTTGCTCCAATGAAAAATTGAATTTATTTAGCATGTGGGGGAGTGAATGTTTCAGCATTTCTAGACCATAGTTCGTTCGACATCGAGGAACCTTCCAATAGTAACTCTGTCTAGCAGGTCGAGACAAGGTGCTGCGCTCTAAGCATGCTATGGAGATAAGATTGTTACTTCCTTTGTTGATTTCAGTTTTTAAAGACGCTAGCAAACAATATTCACACATGTTGCCAAATCTTACGACTCTAAAATTGTTGAATAAAGACAAGGTATGTGCAATATACGGTATTTGCAATAGAACGTAATGCATTTTTTTTGTAGTGTGAGTAATTTCTGCTTAGAGTGCAAGGTGCCAGCAGCCCACACCGAAAGATCGTAGTGTAACTGGGAAAAAAAGCGTGTTGTATATCGCTAGCATCTGAGTAGTCAGTAAAAATGACTGACATCTCCTAAGCATGCCTAGTACCTTACTCAACTTGTTTCTTACCATTTCGGTTTGTGAATAACATAGTATGCTCATGAAAAACAATGCCAAATGCTTTAGCGGTTGAAGAAAAATCAATTACAGAATCGTGCAGATGTAGTTTTGAAGAAGCTTCGTACGTTGTTCCTTTTGAACGAAATAGGACGGCTTTGGTTTTTGAACAGTTGATTTGTAGGGAGTGAGCAGTCGCCCATGCATGCAAGTCATCTAGTGTCGTGTTTGCAGCTGACATAGGTCACTTACATCCACACCTGTGAAAAACAAGGAAGTGTCATCCGCATATATGACATATTTGATTGTGTGATTTATGTTTATAATGTCCTTGACATAAGTGATAGAATATAACGGCCCCAATATACTACCTTAGGGTACACCTTGAGCAAGTTTTTGCAAAGATGATTGTTCTGTGTTCATGCTTACACACTGTAGCCTATTGCTCAAATAACTGTTGATTAAGTTTAGCGCATTTTCTCTAATGCTATAATAGGGCGATTTTTGTAAGTTGGTATTGTGATTTCTGCGGTCAAAGGCTTTGGAGAAGTCAGCAATTATGCCTAGCGTAACTTTCCTGTCCTCTATATACCTTAATAGAATTTTCTTTAGACGTAACAATGCTACCTCTGCCGACAGCCCTGACCTAAAACCATACGGGGCTGGAGTACTTACCGAATGTTTTGCAAAGAAGTTCGGCAGTCTTATGAATTTTACCTTTTCTATGAACTTTGAAAACAATGGTAGAACAGTAATAGGCCCCCCATTGAAAAAAACGTCCACCATAGGAATGGTGGACGTTTTTCACCATCCACTATTTTGGTGGGTTATGGCGGTGGAAATGGTGGCACATGGTGTATGGTGGCGTATGGTGGAGCGGATGGTGGATGGCGCGCTACATCCGGCAACTCTGGAGCGCGAAGCAGCGTCAGAACAACCGTGACGAGCTGCCGCTAAAGAAATAATAATAATTGTATAAAAAACTGTATCAAGCACCCGCGAAATAAAGGTGCGCAAGCTTGGGATTGAACCTGGCACCTCCGAAGTATGATCTGAGTACACTAAACACTGCGCCACGCCGACAGATGGCGGTGTGAGTGTGAAGAAGTAGTCGACTCACAGAATCACTGTTTTACTTAAGTTCTGTTTGTCGTTTATTAGGGAGGGACGGGATCTGCACCTGCTACTAAAAATTGCTCATTTGATAAACACGAACAACTGCTGCCTGTAACGATTGTCATTGCGATAATGGCAACAGCACTGAGTTTTAGTTACAATATACAGCCGCAAGGAAAAAAAAAACAACTCCGTGGACTGTGGAGCAGGTAGAGTTTATCGGCGGTTACTGCCAAGTTTATTATTCGTTTCTCGCTACTTCCAAAGGGTTATATCAGTTCAGGCGTTATGACGCTTCTATTCTCAATTGATAGATATGCCCACTCAATTGATTTTGACGTTTTTTCGCACACCGCAGTCATGCCAGCGCACTGCGGTTGCTCTTTTGCTACGAACAGCTACATAACGGCTAGTCAAAAACGAATGGAGTACGCATAATCATATTGGTTCAGTAAGTATACAAATTGACGTGTCTATGCTCTAGCATAACAGCCAGCGAAGCGCCGGCGAGTGCGACCGGGGGCTGTCGGTGAGGCGAGGTGTACCTTTGGTGGTAGTGCTGCAAGCGCATTGCATCGATGTTTGTCGCTTCTTGCGCAGACACCATACACAATAAAAAGGCTTCATTTAGGGTAAATAAAGCCGCAGCTGTGCTGTATTATCATTTTTACTCGTCAACACTGTGTATTCTGAAACCCAGAAGCGCTGATAACACTTGTACGGGCTCGGTCGGTATGACTAACCTTTGGTGGAAATCATAGTGGTAGAACAGAAGGGTGAAAGTCAAATTCGCTGGGGCTCACCGCGACGTATGTCGAAAGTGAAAGCTTATGCATATTCGCACGTACTTTGTTAACTTAAAGGTACGGCTCAAACAATAGAGTGTGGAAGAATTACCAAAGTTGCGTTTTTTGCATGCTGACATCAAGTGACTGCTGTGTTCTGCTCTAACATTGAAAGGGGCAATTTCGAACTGGAACCCATTTATTAGTCGACAACTGCTCGCCGATGCAAAACATTTATTGTCATGCTCACAGTGACAACTCTAGTCTTCTAAACATCACAACAAAGAAACATATCGCGGATGTCAAACTGATGTAAGTACGTGCGCGAAATGTAAACATATTCCCGGCCGCATATTTGATGCTCCACGAAAACTGAAGCGTTGTTGACACCACAAATTGAAAAAAACGTTCTAGAAAGCATAGTGAGCAGCGTTGGTTTCTTTTGACCGTAAACATAAATCTCTGCGTATTCAAGAATGAAACACAACAAATAAGTGATTTCACATACTGTCATGTGCTTTTCATCATGCCACCGTCATCCACCTTGCTCACCAAGTCTTCCAGCAAACACGTTTTGCCTCGCCACCATGAGCCAGCAGTTTCCACCGTCACCACCATTGGCTCGCCACCACCACCACCATCTGCTACCATTTTTTCCACTCTAGCCGTCCTCAGCCGGCATTTTCCTCCGTCACCACCATTGGCTCGCCACCACCACCACCATCTGCCAATATTTTTCCCACTCTCGCCACCATCAGCCATTATGCCCACTACAGTTTCCACCATATCCACTAATATTTCCACCATATGCACTGTTCTTTCCACCATATCCACCAACTATTCCAACATCCACCAACCCAGGATTTTCAATAAGGCCTATAGTTCTTCAAATCATTTTTGTCTCCTCCGTTAAACAGCACTGTAACTTTTGCATGCTTCATACGTTCTGGGAAAAGACCTGTGCCTAAAATTAGGTTATAAATGTATGTTAAGGGCATGACTAATATATCTATGACAGAACAGACTGGGGCCAACTTTAACCCATAAATATCTTCCGACTTACTTTTCTTTAGTTTTTTTTAAAACACCCATAACCTCGTTTTCATCTGTTGGGGAAAGATAAACCGACGAAGCTACTGTCTGTGCGGACATGTAATGTAGCGCGGTAGTGTCAGTGAAACTGTATACTGTTATGCCAGCGAGTCCTCGTCAAACGTCCGTGCCTCTGAAAAAGGCAATCTGGGTCAAGGCCAGTCCGCCCGGACGCGAACATCTCAACGGCGTGAACACGCGCGGCGCCTCTCTGGGCCCCGTGCATTGAGTCACCGGCGCACGTGACAGCGAGCCGGCGTCCTCGTGTCTGGTGGTCTGACGCATGGCGCGGCAACCCTATTGGAGGAATCTGCCCTGACGACCAGCGGCGCTTCTGATTGGACATTTTGGTTGGACCCGGTGTAAATAAAAGAAGCCCTGCGGCGCGTCGCGGTCGGCGGTCCTATGTGAGAGGCGTCCCCGTGTCGGAGAGCCGGCATGTGTGTGAGTCGGCGGTTTTAGGCGAAAAGCTGACCTATGTGTTAGAGAGAAGAGCTCGGCTTTTCGAGTCTCTGTCAGCCCCAGTGCCGAAATTGTAACGCTTCTGTATATATGCTGTACATAAACCTTGTTTAACTCACCGTCGTCTCGTCCGCTCGTCTTATCAGCTCTGCGCAGAAGCAGTCGCGAGCTGAGAAACATACGCTACCAAACGGCTGGTGACCTTCCCGGCGGAGTTGAAAGCAGTGGCGCCTGTGGGACCGGGTCGGCGTCGCCGTCTTTCTCAACAGTGGAGGTCAGCGGTGGGATCCACGGAGGCGTCGTACGCAACAGTGGTGGCTTCGGCGGGATTGGTCCAGCGTTCGCAACAGTGGTGGCAGCGGTGGGATCGGCCCGTCGTTCGCAACAGTGGTGGCATCGGTGGCAGCCACGGAGGCAGATTCGCAACAGTGGTGGCAGCGGTGAGATTTCGGAGGTGGCATCGCAACAGTGGTTGGCAGCTGCGGGATCGGCCGGCGTCAGCGACATCGATGCGGTGAGTGCCTGATGTTTTCCCCTCAGTTCACCAGACTACTCTAGCTCAGGTTGTAGTAGTTTAGAGAAGGGCTGTGTGAAGCATTAAAGTGAGCTTTGATCGTTTCAAGCAAAGTCGAAGTGCTTTGAAACCAAAGTTAATGCGGAGGGGGTAAACACGGGAGTGTGAAAAATTGCTTGCGCGTCTTGCTAGTTGACTTATAGTGGGTACGGCAAGTAAATTGTTAACAGGGGCAAACAGCAAGAGGCTAGTGTGAACGATGGAGAACCTTAAAGTGAAGGAACTCGTCGAAATTTGTGAGGAACTCGGCATTACTTTGGGCCGTGCGAAACGAAAGCAAGCGATCCTTGAGATCATGAAGGATGAGGGAGTGTCGGCTGAGGAAGTCGATGAGGCCTGGGTGGATATTAAAGCACGCCGTGAGGAGGCTGAAAGGCGAGAAGTAGAAGCTCGCGAACGTGAGGAGGCTGAAAGGCGTGAACGTCGTGAGCGCGAGGAGGCCGAGAGACAGGAGCGCCTTGAGATGAAACGAATAGAATTGGCAATCCTACAGTGTTCGCAGGCGCCTAGCGTAGCTTCTCCAACAGTTCAGGTCAGCGGTTTTAGAATTAGGGACCAATTGCCACCGTTCGTAGTAGGCGAGGACATGGCGAAATATCTCGTCAAGTTTGAACACGTCTGTGAGCGAAACGCTTTGGAGCGGTCTCTTTGGGCGCGGAACCTGCTAGCTCTTCTTCCCGGCGAAGTGTCCGACGCGATAACTTGCTTGTCGAGGGAAGCGTTTGAGAGCTATGACGAGGTTAAGGAAGTGCTCTTGAGACGTTATAAGTTGTCACCCGAGGCTTTCAGGCAAAGGTTCCGGTATCCTGAAAAGGGGAATGAGCCACACGTTGACTTCGCGTTTCGTCTTAAAGCCGATTTGATTGAATGGCTCAAGGGCGAAGGTGTTTATGACGACCGCGATAAAGTGGTGGAATGCGTTGCATTGGAGCAATTCTACCGCTGCATCGAGGATAATGTCAGACTTTGGCTGCAGGACAGGCTTGGTGAAGTACAGCTAAACAAGGCAGCAGAGTTAGCTGAGGAGTATTATACTCGCCGAAAGTTGCATAGCAGGGCAGTGCGCGTTGAAAAGGATGAAAGGAAAGAGGGCTTTTCAAGGAAACCTGATCAACGGAAACCCGCTCCGCACCGTAATTTCAAAAAGGACCCGTCTCCTACGAAGGACACTGTAGAGGAAGGGAAAACAGAAGCGGAGAAATCGAGTGAGGTTTCTACCACACAGGCATTGGAATCGGAAAACAAACGGAAGCCGCTAATCTGTTACAACTGTAAAAAGGAAGGGCACATCGCGAGAAACTGTCAGGAAAAATTTGCCTTCGCAACAATCCGAGAATCAGAAAAAAACATGGGTTGTTGAAGCCGTATCTCCAAGAAATTAGGGTGAATGAGAAAACGTGCCGAGCACTTAGAGATTCAGCGGCAACCATGGACGTTGTCCATCCTTCATTGGTGTCTCCGGATGACTTAACAGGAGAATGCGCGTGGATCAGGCAAGTCGCCGAGGAGCAGAGTGTTCGCTTACCAATCGCCACGGTTGTCATTGAAGGCCCGTTCGGTATGCTCCGCACCGAAGCGGCTGTGTCTGCCGCGCTAAACGATCGTTTTCCTTATCTTTTCTCCAACAACTCGGAGCAGCTTCTCAAAGAGCAGGGCAAATCGTTCTTCCCCAACCTGGCGTGCATGGCTCTCACGCGATCGCAAGCGCGGAAGCTATCGCGGCAGCTTGATCTGGTTCCATGCGGTGAACTCTCAAGTGACCTTGTCGGCGGGTCGACGGAACCTCAGAAAGGAAATTTTCCGCATGACTCATGTGAGCAGCCACGCGAGCGGCCCGTCGCGAAAGCGGTCGGCGCGGCCGGCGCGGTAGGGGGAGACGACATGGCGCCATTGAGTCAGAGCGAGAGGGTTGCAACGCTCTCGCCTGTAGCGGAAAGTTGGAGCGAGCTGCCGAGAGTTGATCGAGAGACGCTCATTCGAGAGCAGCGTGAGGACCTCTCGATTGAAGCGCTAGTGGAAAGCCACAAAAACGCGGCACAAGTGCTGTCGAAGGAGCACTGCGAGAAATCGGTGAAGAAGCGTGCTTTTGAAGTGTATAATCAGGTAATGCTGCTGCAGCCGTTCAAAAGGAACAAGCTTGAGGTTGATTGGGAAGGGCCCGCCAAAGTATTATCGAAGCCTTGCGATACAAATTATGAAGTGAAATTAGGAAGGCGGCCGGACAAAATTTACAACTTGATGAAACCATACGTTCAACATCAAGCGGTCGTAAATCTGTTGTTGAATGCTTCAGAGGAAGAGGAAGCAGAAATTTTGAGTTCTAGTGAGGTAATTGAAGGGGGATCGAAAGTAATCCGGGAGCAGATAAACCTAGAGCCTAGCTTAAGTGAAGGAGGACCTGAGAAAGAGGACCTGAGAAAGATTGGTTCCGAGTTTGAAGACGTGTTTTCGGACCGCCCCGGAAACACGAGGGGGATCGAACACGATATCGAGCTAAGCGGTGAGGAGTCAATCCGTAGCGAGCCGTATCGTTGTTCCCCTGTGCAACGTCGAAAGTGTGAGCCGCTCTTGGTGCCGCATAGGTATCGTCGCCTAAAAGTGGCCGGTTACTGAGGTGGAGCATGTTGCTCCACAGCGCAACTTTGACGTTCGCTATAAAAAAAAGGAAAGCTAAACGCTAATGCAGGTGCATTGAGCAGGGCGTTCTAGCTAGTACCTTCTCAACCTTTCGGTTTCTCGTTGGCGATTCGGGGCAAATTTTTGACCTCATCACGACCTGGGCTGAGCGCTCTCGTTCAGAGTGATCTCAAGGGGCCAATTTTATGAGGTATTCTAATTCGTTGCGTTGTTGTAATTGTGAAAAATTCAAGTTCTTACTTTAAGAGTCTTGTGTCCCACATGTGCCTCTTGATGTAGAGGGAACAAAATTCCGATAGACACGTAGATCGGTATATGTTGTACTATACTTTGTCTGGTGTTCTGTCGGGTGACCGAGGGCAGTTGCGTGTGTCGTGTGTTGTCTGTTGTCGATCCGTTCTTGGCAAGTTGCAGAACCATCGACAAGTGCTGAAACCGAAGATGGTCAGAAGAGACGAGTGAAGCTGGTCAGCAAGTTGTGGCGACAAGCCAGTGGAGCTGGGATCCGTCGTCAAAAATGGGATGTGTTTCCGGAACAGTCTGGAGCTGTATTCTCCCCATGGCCCTGGAGGCGAACCTGGAGGGACCTGGCGAACAAGCGCACCTGACATCCGAGCCCCGTGGAAGCAGCTCGTCTTTCCGGTGCATTGTCTGGCGGCGGGGGTGCTGTTATGCCAGCGAGTCCTCGTCAAACGTCCGTGCCTCTGAAAAAGGCAATCTGGGTCAAGGCCAGTCCGCCCGGACGCGAACATCTCAACGGCGTGAACACGCGCGGCGCCTCTCTGGGCCCCGTGCATTGAGTCACCGGCGCACGTGACAGCGAGCCGGCGTCCTCGTGTCTGGTGGTCTGACGCATGGCGCGGCAACCCTATTGGAGGAATCTGCCCTGACGACCAGCGGCGCTTCTGATTGGACATTTTGGTTGGACCCGGTGTAAATAAAAGAAGCCCTGCGGCGCGTCGCGGTCGGCGGTCCTATGTGAGAGGCGTCCCCGTGTCGGAGAGCCGGCATGTGTGTGAGTCGGCAGTTTTAGGCGAAAAGCTGACCTATGTGTTAGAGAGAAGAGCTCGGCTTTTCGAGTCTCTGTCGGGCCCCAGTGCCGAAATTGTAACGCTTCTGTATATATGCTGTACATAAACCTTGTTTAACTCACCGTCGTCTCGTCCGCTCGTCTTATCAGCTCTGCGCAGAAGCAGTCGCGAGCTGAGAAACATACGCTACCAAACGGCTGGTGACCTTCCCGGCGGAGTTGAAAGCAGTGGCGCCTGTGGGACCGGGTCGGCGTTGCCGTCTTTCTCAACAGTGGAGGTCAGCGGTGGGATCCACGGAGGCGTCGTACGCAACAGTGGTGGCTTCGGCGGGATCGGTCCAGCGTTCGCAACAGTGGTGGCAGCGGTGGGATCGGCCCGTCGTTCGCAACAGTGGTGGCATCGGTGGCAGCCACGGAGGCAGATTCGCAACAATACTAAGGATGTAAGGTAACTATTTAATTTCTCAGCCAATGCTCTGCCCCTGTATGTTCGATCGCCTTCAGTTGTCTCTTCAACACTAAAATTACCTTTATGTAATCCAGTAATTGAATTTAACTTGCTCCACATTTCCTTGGCTCCTGAGACGCCCTCGAACATGCAAGAAAAACAACTACCTATCGCTTTTTTGATAACTTTAGTTAAATTAATTCTATATTTCCGAAAGGAATCCAATGCGTCTGGATGGTGATTCTTCAAGAATAGTTGATACATGCTATCTTTCACATTAATCATTTTTATCAGCTTTTTTGTGACACATGGTTTCCGCGAATGTTTAAACTTTTTTATGTCTTTGTATGGAAAACATCACTTGTAAATACGGGAAATTATCTCCATAAAACTGTCGTATGCAGCGTTTTCTGATGAGCACGAGAGCACTGCTGCCCCATTCGTTCTGGAAATTTCTTCTTTAAACTGCGAAAGAGAGTTTTCAGTTATCTTCTGACACCAGGATTGGTGGGTTGGGTTTGATACGACAAGGCACTTATCAATAACTAAATATATCGGCAAATGATCACTAAGTGTAATGATGACTGTCCCAGAAAACAGACTCTCACGTGGTAAGTTGGTAATCAAAAGGTGCAGTAACGTAGCGCTAGTCTGAAATGCAAGTTTTTTGCAGTATCACTTTTGATAACAAATACGAATCAAGAAGCATACAATATTGGACTGTTTAGATGTATTTGAAAGCATGTGAGTGGTTAGGTCGCCACCTAGGACTACTTTATACTGATGTATACTAACATGAGAGAGTATGGCGTCCAGCTGCTTAAAGAACTCACCTAAATTACCATCAGGTGGACGGTACACCACCGCAGAAAGAAACTTCCCACATTTCAAACATATTACCTCAATATCTGACGTACATAAAGTCAGGTCATCAAGCAGTTCCTAATAATTACCCTGTTTATTAAACATACATACGCCTTCACCTCTTCTTATAGGTCGCCCCGCCGCGGTGGTCTAGTGGCTAAGGCACTCGGCTGCTAACCCGCAGGGCGCGGGTTTGAATCCCGGCTGCGGCGGCTGCATTTCCGATGGAGGCGGAAATGTTGTAGGCCCGTGTGCTCAGATTTGGGTGCACGTTAAAGAACCCCAGGTGGTCTAAATTTCCGGAGCCCTCCACTACGGCGTCTCTCATAATCATAGAGTGGTTTTGGGACGTTAAACCCCACATATCAATCAATCAATCTTCTTATAGGTCTGTTCAAGAAAAGTGCATTATAATGTTCTAGGTACATGTCATCATCAGCCGAATACCACGTTTCCGTCAACATAATTTCAGCAAACGAGAAGCCGAAATCACTCAGAAATACACAGAATTCATCCTGTTTGACTCGTACTGACTGCATATTTAAATGAATAAAAGTAAGAGGTGAATCGCATTTCTCGACTGTATTGCGCTTTAACTCTGACGGAGTAACACTAGAAGTTTTTATTTCAGATGCTGATGGGTCAACAGGAAATCGTGCTATGAGTACTCACCTAGGTGAGCACTAATGAAGCAATCGTTTCGTATGATCAATTCGTATACCATTCCACTGTGCTGCTGTTCTAAAACTGGAATGAAAGTATCTGCAGTACCTTGTGCACAAACTGATCAGATTCTGACAGGTCTACAGTCACATTCCTGAAAGCCCAGTAAGTGCGCAGGTGGGGTCTGAAGTTTTCTGTCCCAAGAAGACTCCCAAGATCCCATATGCGTTTGTCTTAGAGGATTTGAATGCCGAAGCAGCCATGCCTTTCTGCTTCTCCGTCGAATGAATTCCCTCGCCAAAAGCTTTCTGCACCTCAAGCGATTTGTCAGTTTCTCGGGGATCTGCCCAATTTAGACCAAGCGGCGATGTCAATTGATGACGTCATGATTTCAAAAATTTCGGTGACCTATGATGTCAACGAATGATTTTATTTAGCACTTTTGTAGACAGCGACAGGCACTTTTCGAGCTTGATAAGCCTCTAAACATTCCCGTCCATGTGTACTGCTCTGTTTATTTTGTGGGAGCGCGCGAATATTATTAACTTTGAACACTTAATTGAATACTGCCTGAGGCATATCAAATTAAATACCCACTTTTTGGATGAGAAATCTGCGTGAATATGATATCATTAGATTTGTTGTTCAAGGTTCAGTGGGTGCATTTTGCATCTCTCTTGCAAAATAATTGCGGTGCGAGTGAAACTCATTTTAGAGCTCAAAGAACTGACTCTCATATGTTTCACTAAATCTGAACACTGCATTCGTGTCTGTAAGTGTGAGACCACCTTTCAAGTATGATTGTTGCGCTGCTTGACCTCATTTTTCTCTCTGTCAGCTCACCACGCTTGCACCACATCATGACCGATGTCACCCCGATGTCCATTCATATTTTTGAAGGTTTCAACTAACTATGTAAGGAAGAAA
>WOVY01008675.1:0-12222 GCA_013436015.1 Rhipicephalus annulatus | reverse complement strand
AAAAAGGCAAAGTGGTTGCTTCCAGTAATATTATTAAGGGCGCTACTTTATTTTGCGGGTGC
This sequence comes from Rhipicephalus annulatus, assembly GCA_013436015.1. Taxonomy (NCBI): domain Eukaryota; kingdom Metazoa; phylum Arthropoda; class Arachnida; order Ixodida; family Ixodidae; genus Rhipicephalus; species Rhipicephalus annulatus. The sequence continues at coordinate 12,160 of WOVY01008675.1, read as the reverse complement.
GAGCGCAGTCACGTTGGTTTCATTGACGCAATAACTCATATCACAATTGACGAAATTTTTTATATTTTCCAGGCTTTCTGTATTCACAAAGAAAAACGGACACGCAATATACACTACAGAATTTGAGGGCGTGCTGCAAGAGCAGGGGGACTGTGTTACTCTCCCCAAAGTTCTTTAACTCCGTGGGGGAGAGTTGGCCGTGAAACGTACTCTTTCGTTTAATGCTCATTACGCCTCCCACATATCACTCCTCTCGGATCGACCATGAACACAAGGTTAAAGGTATTTTCTGCTACACAAACACATTTTCTTGCTCCTTCATACCGGTCACATCAAACGATTGGAATCGGCTACCAGGTGACATCGTTTCCATCTCTGATCACTCCCTCTTTCGTCATTCTTTAGCAGCTCACCTATTTCGCGATAGCTCTCCTTAGTCATCCGATCTATTCCCCTCCTTACGAAGTTCTGTCTCCACGTGTCAAGATGCCAGCGTTTTCCAGTGGATTCTTGATTTTTTGTGTGTGCGTGTCATTTCCCTTACTTTTTACACTTTTTTGCTAGTACTGTATAATTTTACCACATTCACTATTTGCTTATTGTGATTTCCTTATTTTTACGTTTCACTTTTGTTGCGCCTCATTGAGTAGAGGTTTTTTTTTTTTTTTTAGTTTTGTTCATGTATAAAATAGCACGTATATTTTCATGTTGTAACCCACTCCCCTCTGTAAAGCTTCGGCGATTGAGGGTAACAAAAATAAATAAATAAATAAATAAATAAATGCCGAGTAAAAGAGACTGAGAACTCTCTGCTACTCAAGTGGAGTTCCCAATCTATAGCACTCTTGTGCCGATGAGGCGTGAATAGGGTCTGGCACTCCATCTTTGCAAACGCAGTACAATCGAGCGCTTGCGTGTTACCACCGACGCCATAAAGCGTTATAACTGTCTTGTAACCGTACGCCTCTGAGCATAGACGCGCCAGATGTAAGCTTAATGCCTCAAGGAATAGGATAACTTTCGCTAATAACAAAAGCATGCTTGTGTGATCATGAACGTTTAGTTCCCGAAGCACCAACACCAACACCTTCGAAGCAAGAAACAGTGGCAACACCTAAAGCATCGCCAAAAGTTAGTTTTGGGCACAAACTAATTGCTACTAGAGTAAGTAAAAAGAGTCAGCACATATTGTTGAAAAAGTTTAAAAGAACTTTCACAGCGGGGTTTGAACATACCACCTACGTATGTCGAGGCAGGTACTCTACCTTTACGCAACGCTGTGGAATGCTCGCTGCTGTGTAAATAGGAACTACTGGCGTCAACGCATTACATGCCACTAATTCAAGACATCAAGTTTCTTTCAGAATTCACAACATAGTAAAGACAACATACAAAAGTTACCTAGAACCTGGCGCAAATCATTTACTGCCGAGTGCAATAGCCGTTACTCGCATTTTCTGCTGCTTAACGTGCGCCGAGGTTTTATATCGACTGTAATGCTCGATAAGTACGCGCGTAGTAGATTGAATGAGGAGTATTTTCGTGTGCAAGTGACGATATGCTATAGTGCAGCGGCCGTGTTAGAGTGTACTGATTTGCATCCGTAAACTGATAGCTGGAAGTACATAGCCGATATCTAAAAAAACAAAAAAAACCAAATTGAATGGGCACGAAAGTGTCTCATCGTGTTACTTTATGAACGCACACCGAACGACAATCCTGCGTTTACAATTATTAGTCAGCGAAGTGCGGAAGAGTGCGCCCGGCGGCTGTCGGCGGTAGTTCGTGTGCGCTGCCCCGCAGGCTGAAAGCGCGTCGCATCGATGCTCATCGCTTCTTGTGCGCACACCATACGTAAGAAACAATGATTCATTCAATTTAACCGTTGGCAAGGGTCTACTGTACAGTCATTCTTCGTCTTTGGCATGACACATTATTAAATCCAGAAACGCTGATGACATGTATGACGGGCTCGGCCGGTAAGCTATAGGCCTACATTCACTGGGAGTTGTACTCACATTTACTAGGACCGATCTCGGCGCAGGTGTCTCGAGAAGGTTGACGTTTGAGCAATCCGCAAGCCTCTTGTTGTATTAAAGTGTATTCGAGTTAAGCAAAACTCTAAGGATTGTCAGAGATGCCTTTAAGTTGTGGTTCTGCCGACCAGCGTTGTTTTTCTGGCGTACTAGCACACAACGCAGCATCGCAAGTCGGATCTGACACCGGATTGTAACGTTCGTAGATCATTTGTCAGGCAGCACTTCTGACCGATCGTCCCAACTGTGTTTGTAAGTGCCTAAGTAGAACGCTCAGGTGTGATCACAAATGGCTTCACTCCATTGAGCCGATATGGCAGAATACCCGTTGATGATTGGAATTTAGTATTAAAAGCGGCGTTGTATGTCATGTAATTTTATAATAAAGGTTGGCGGGCTAACAGAATACCTAACGATCACCAGATAGTTACACACGCTAGATGTATATTTGCTCTTTCAAAGGTGTAATAAAAATGTAGCGCCACCCACACCAGAACGGGAATAGACATTATGAGTATAAATACCAGTTGGTGTGTAAATGGTTGTCCGTAGCACGAAAGGTATATGTTTAGTGTTGTTCGGTGTGTTGCGTACTATTATGATGTATGCCGATGTCCGTCCTGCATATGTGACGTAAGCCTAAATCAATCTATGCAGTTCACTGCTTTTACAAAATGCTCGAAATAATTGTTTTTTGAGACGTTAGTCCTAGCGCAGAAGAACTGATTCTACTCTTGGAGGGAGTTGATGCACTCTAGCCCTACCATATTGTAAAACTCTGCGAGAGAGCAGCGCAACTCCCACAGAGGGTGTATGAACTCTATTTCAGAAGCGTGACAGCACCCTAGCGAGTGAGCTTGTCCACTCTCGTTAAGCCAGGGTACCAGCACTCTGTCAAGAGACTCTGCCTACTCTGTACAGAAGAGATTTAGCAGCACTCCTGAAAAGAGTGAAATATGGGACATGCCGCTACTGCCGCAAAGAGAGTTGCCAGCTCTATCTTAGTGCTGTGAGGGTACACGTTGTTGGAAGTAGTAGAGACAAATGTTTCAACATGTGCACATCTGCTTCATTCTCATTTTGATAATTAGGCGAGTACTTTCTCAGGTACAAATATATTTAAACTAATTAGTTAATAGCCGTGAACGTTGAGAACTATATGCGCTATGTGTGCTTCACGGAACGCCGTTTTTTCGAAATCATGCTGCGCGTGACTAGGACGCCTTTATATATATATATATATATATATATATATATATATATATATATATATTGTTTTCTCATGTGTAATTTAGGTATGTGCACCTGTGTAGCGGGGAACGTGGTGGTGGCAGAAGAAGAGGACGTTCGGTTGGTGGCAAGACCTCGCTGGTGCGCGTTCACTGCTGTATACCATCGAGTCAACCGTTACGTCGGCTCTGAATAAACCCCTCTCGTAGACGTAACAAAGTGGTAGAGGTGCGGGGTACGGCACGTCGACGTACCACGGAGCCACAGCTGTTCAGAGTTCGCCGGAGCGTTTGTCTTGCCGGTCTGCCACCGACAACAGTCGTCATGGCCCAGAGCGAAGGTCAGGAAGCCACCGCCTCGACTTCGCGCACGTCTACGCTGGCTACACCTAGGCATCACTATATAAAACCCCGCCCGTTCGCGGGAATGGCAGGAGAAGATGTGGACGCGTGGCTAATGCACTACAAAAGGGTGAGCCGGTACAACCACTGGAACTCTATCGATCAGCTGGAAAACGTCGCACTGTTTCTCACGGACACTTCCCTGATGTGGTATGAAAACCACGAAGAGTCATTGACAACATGGGATCTTTTTGCTCAAGAACTGAAGAAGTGTTTGGCGACTCCAACTCAAAAAAGAAAAACGCGGAGCGGACTCTTGCTGGAAGAGCCCAGACTCCTGGAGAAACGTGCACTGCCTACATAGAGGATGTTCTTAAGTTTGCAAGATTATAAACCCGCAGATGTCTCAAGAAGACAGGGATGGACACCTCTTGAATGGCATAGCGGAAGACGTTTACAATTTTCTGATAGGCAGGGATGACCTCACCTCTGCCTCCGACGTCCAACATCACTGCCACACGTTTGAAAAATTGAAGACTCGTCGCATCACCCCGAAATTTGGTAGACTGGCAAATGTGACAATGGTCGCCAGCGTCGACGTGAACCCGCCCACCGACCTTGTCGCTACTATTCGGGCAATTGTGCGTGAAGAGCTGCAGCAACAATGTAGTAGGGTTGACGAAACCATTTTTCCTCCCCCTACCAATCCACCCTACTACACGGCGGTGCCATCAGCTCCTTTGCAACCATCGGTATGTGTGGCAGATATCAGCGAAACCGGAATTCCGCGGCCACGTCGTGTCTCATTCGTGGCCGACCAGCGATATGGCCAACGCCTTCGTCACGGCCCCGCCACACAGAGGTGGGCAGTCCCCGCTCAGCAAGCTCGTCACCGACCCTTCACAGCTGAGTGGTCTCAGCGTTGGTTCGGCGAGCATCCTCTACCAGTCTGCTACAACTGTGGCTTTGAAGGACACATTGCCAGGTATTGCAACTACCGGCAGCCACCATGGTACGACCGATCACCGAGATTTAACCGTTCTGGCGTTACGCGAGCACCGACATTCCCGGGAAGCGCGTCTTACGAGGTCCCAGGACCACTACGAAACCAATATCCGGCCTCTGACCGCAGTGTAACACCACCGCCTTCTCCTCGCGCCAACCGATCACCATCTCCTCGGCGCTGCCACTCCTTGCCTCCTACGGAAAACTAGCCGGCGCGGCCGTTGGAGGTAAGGTCACCGGACAGTCTTCGATTTCAACAGATATACCTCCGTTAGCTTCCATGTTTAGAAATAAGGTTCGAGTGCTTATCGATGGTGTACCAACAATGGCGTTGGTGGACACAGGTGCAACCGTGTCAGTGATGAGTTTAGCTTTCACCCGCCTTTTTAGACGAAAGGTTATGTTTTGTTGGGACCATCCTTATACGTTTCGTGGAGTGAGCGGAGAGGTGTTACAACCTGTTGGGGTCTACACTGTGACTGTTAGTTTGGCGTGCCAGAACTTTGTCGCAGATTTTGCTGTTCTCCCTCCTACTATGCATGACGTCATTCTGGGACTCGATTTTGTGAAGCTATGTGGTGCTACTGTCTATTGCCGCACAGGACAAATTGCAGTAGATTCCGATATTCCAGTTGCGTTTATGGAAAACTCGCCCTCTCAAGAAAGTGCTCTTTGCGTGTCTGTGGACACAACTGTGCCGCAGTTGTCTGCAAAATGTGTCCCTGTTGTCTGTTGACCTGCAAGCGAGAAAACATTTGACGCAACTGTGGAGCCCGTGCATCTCAGTTGCATAAACAAGACAGTTTTAATACCCTACTGCAAGCTATCGGTTGTGCAAGGGCATACTGGTTTATGGGTAATTAACGGCTCTAATGAATCTACAGTGCTGCCGGAGGGTCTGAAACTTGCAGAGATTCGTGAACACCAAGTATTCTCGCTTGCCACCCTTGCAGAAAGCAATGATTCCCCCGATAAGACCCGTTGCGATAATCTGCATGCCACGGGACACCACCATTATGGCTATGATCGATTAGTCACTCAGCACGAAGGAACGTAATGAACTGGCGAGTATTCTGCGCAAACATGCCGGTATTTTTGATTTCGCTCAGCATGATCCACCATCATTCCCTGCTTCTCGTATAAAGCACCGAATCGACACGACATCTCACAGACCTCTCTGACAGAAACCATATCGTGTATCGCCTTCGGAACGCGCAGTGATCAATGAACAGGTTTGCGAGATGCTCAAGCAAAATGTAATTCAAGAATCATGTAGTCCGTGGGCCGCTCCAGTAATTCTAGTGAAGAATAAGGATGGGACATGGCGATTTTGTGTTGACTACCGCCGTCTCAACGCCACCACTAAAAAAGACGTACACCCACTCCCGCGGATTGATGATGCTATCGACTGTCTATCATCGGCCTCTTACTTTTCGTCTGTGGATTTGAGGTCAGGCTACTGGCACAGTCTAATGCACGAGGAAGACAAGGAGAAAACGGCATTTGTTACAACAGATGGAACATTTGAACGGAATGTGATGCCGTTTCGACTCTGCCACGCGCCCGCAACTTTTGAGCGATTAATGGACAACATTCTGCGTGGATTGAAGTGGGAAGTGTGTATGTGTTACTTGGACGACGTTGTGATTTTTGGGCGCACATTTTGTGAGCACAACACACGCCTTGGCCTCGTACTGGACTGCCTAAGCAAAGCACGCTTGGTGCTCAACTCAAAGAAATGTCGTTTTGGAGAGCGCCAAACACTCGTCCTTGGACACTTAGTAAACAAGGGAGGCATACGACCGGATCCCGCCAAGACAGCCGCAGTGGAGGCATTTAAGCAACCAAACTCGGTGAAAGAACGGCGCAGATTTTTAGGACTTTGTTCACACTTTCGCCGATTCATTCCTGGCTTTGCCAATATCGCATACCCGCTCACGTGTCTGCTTCAGAAAGGTGCGCAGTTTGACTGGACCCCAGAATGCGAGTCCGCTTTTTCGGAGTTGAAGTTTCTTTTGACGCCTCATCCGATTCTTCGACACTTCAATCCTCTGGCTTCACACAGACGCCAGCGGTATTGATGTAGGTGCTGTCCTGGTTCAACGCTTGGATAATCAAGAACACGTCGTAGCGTATGCAAGTCGCTCGCTCAGCAAGTCCGAGTGTAACTACACTGTAACAGAGCAAGAATGTCTTGCAGTAGTCTTTGCAGTGCAGCGCTTCTGGTCCTACCTGTACGGGCGCCCTTTTACCGTCGTAACTGACCATCATTCTCTATGCTGGTTGGTCAATCTGCGTGACCCATCTGGTCGGCTGGCGTGCTGGCCACTTCGTCTACAAGAGTATGACTTCACGGTTTCCTATAAAAGCGGCCGACGTCACGCTGACGCAGATTGTCTTTCGCGACTACCGCTTCCAATGACGAATTGTGACGCGGACACCTTCGATACCTACATTGCATCACTCGACCAACCATTTCCCGATACCAAGGCCTTTAAGGATGAGCAACAAAGGGACAGCACCATACAACAGCTTCTTGCTACCAAACCAAAATAATCGCCTACGCCCTTCTGCATCCGAGACGGGCTAGTTTACAAAAAAACTACACCAACACCGGCTTACGATATTCTCTGGTGGTTCCAAAGAGTCTTTGTGTTTATGTCTTGCAGGCTATGCATGATGACCCAACATCCAGTCATCTAGGCACAACGAAAACTCTTTGTCGTCTTCAAGAAAGATTCTACTGGCTCAAAATGCGCCAGACGATGCAACAATACGTGTCTAGCTTTAACGAGTGTCAGCGTCATAAGCGCCAACAAGTACTCCTTTAGGGCGATTACATCCAGTGCCACTCCCTAGGACTCCATTCGAGCAAGTCGGGATTGACCTCCTTGGACCCTTTCCCCGGTCTTCTGATGAAAATCGCTGGATAGTCGTTTGCACCGACCATTTACACGGTACTGCGATACAGCTGCCATACCATCGGCAAGTGCAGCCGATGTGTCTTCCTTCATGCTACGTTTTGTAATTCTACGACAGGGACCCCCCAAAATTGTTATCAGTGACCGTGGCCGACAATTCACAGCAGACGTGATGGAAGACATGCTTCGTGTCTGTGCTTCAAAGTCTCGGCACTCTAGCCATATTATCCCCAAACGAACGGTCTAACTGAACGAACGAACTAAACTTTCTCGAACATGCTGTCTATGTATGTTGCATCAGATCACAAGGACTGGGGCAGTATTCTACCCTTTATCACATACGCATTCAACACCGCTCAGCATGAAACTACCGGCTACAGTCCTTTCTTTCTTCTATATGCTGGACCACCTCGTCATACCCTGAATACCATCTTCCCGTGTTTGGACCACCATGATCCCTGCATATCCGAAATCATCTGTCGGGCCGAAGAAGCTAGACGCCTTGCTTATTTGCGCACTCTTGCTTCCCAAGACCGCTCGAAGGCACATTTTGACCGCCGATGCCGACACGGCATCGGCGGCCAGTGGTCAGGAGGCAGTGGGGTCCTCCCTTCATCAGGGGATGAGTATAACTCATCCCCTGATGAAGGGAGGACCGCTCCCGAAACTTTTGGGAAACAAATATATTTATCCTTGTTGACAACGCTCCCGTTGAGCCATATCCTAGATATACCTATATATATTGCAACGAGCAAGGTTACGGAAAAACACAGGTTATTATTTGAGAAACGTTAGCCGCAACAAGCTGGTACAGGCAGGAACCCGGCAAGCACGAGACACACACGGACGTCAACGTCTTCTTTCACGCTGGTACAAAGCTGGCGCCACTATAATTCGGTACAATTACTCCCCGCGCAGTAAGGAGCAAACCTGGCGACCTAGGGAAAGGACACGACAAGGGGGTCATAGCACGGTTTGAGGCGTGATACGTGTACTGTTTCACGCCCACGGCAGCGTTGGTCCGAAGGTGGATCAATGGGCTCAACTTCATAGTTGACAGGAGATGTTTGCCGCATCACACAGTAGGGGCCATAATATTTCGACGAAAGCTTCGGGGAAAGACCGGGAGGGGTAGACGGGACCCAGAGCCAAACCAGCATTCCTGGGTTATAGTGTACAGTAGACGCAGAGGAATCGTGGTCAGTTTTCTGGCGCCATTGGTCTTGTGCGGTAAATGAGCGAGGGAGTTGACGACACTCTTCGGCATAAGCAGCTGCTTCGGAAACAGGCGTCGCTTCGGAAACATCAGGCCTGTAAGGGAGAATGGTGTCCATGGAGCATGATGGCTCACGTCCGTACTGGAGGAAGAAAGGAGAAAAGCCAGTGGTTGTTTGTGGCGCAAAGTTGTACGCGTACGTGACAAAAGGGTCCAATTAGTGTGGTCGTCAGAGGCGTACATGGCAAGCATATCTCCAAGGGTACGGTTAAAGCGTTCCGTCATGCCATTGGTTTGAGGATGGTATGCCGAGGATTTCCGATGGACAGTGCGACATGCCTTGAGCAGCTCGTCGACGGCGTTCGAGAGAAACACGCGTCCACGGTCACTCAGTAATTCCCGAGGTGCACAGTGTCGCAAAGTGAGATGGTGAAGAAGAAAGGACGCAACGTCTTTCGCACTGGTAGCAGGCAGCGCAGATGTTTCAGCGTAGCGTGTCAAATGATCCACTGCGACGATAATCCATCAGTTGCCTCGAAGAGAGTTGGGTAGAAGACCATGAATATCAACTCCGACGCGGTCGAATGGTCTCGCTGGGCAGGTTAAGGGTTGCAAAGGGCCAGCAGTGCTGTGAGAAGGCGTCTTGCGTCGTTGACACGTGGTGCATGACCGAACGTACTGGTGAACGTGCCGATACATGCCGCGCCAGTAGTATCTTAGACGAAGGCGAGAGTAAGTCTTAAATACTGCAGCGTGGCCACACTGGGGGTCATCGTGAAAGGCAGCGCAGATGTCCGAACGCAAATGACGAGGGATGACAAGGAGCCACCTACGGCCATCCGTCACGTAATTGTGGCGATACAACAAGCCTTCATGGACAGCAAACTGTCTTGCTTGACGAGAGAGGGAGCGTGAAGTCGTTTCTGACGAACTGTGAGAGAGGACGTCGAGCAAAAAATTGATCCAAGGATACTTGCGCTGTTCGGATGGCATGTCAGTGATGCTCATCGATGATGAATCGCAAATGGCGGTTGATAAGCAGGCAAGGTCAGGAGGCAGTGGAGAACGGGATAGTGCATCGGCGTCTGAATGTATGCGTCCTGAGCGATAAACAACACGGATATCGTATTCCTGAAGGCGTAAAGCCCAACGAGCGAGGCGGCCAGTAGGATCTTTCATGGACGCTAATCAGCATGAGGCATGGTGATCTGTGACAACATCAAACTGGCATCCGTAAAGGTAGGTGCGAAATTTTCCTATAGCCCAAATGATAGCCGAGCACTCCTTTTCCGTGACGGAATAGTTAGACTCTGCCTTCGTTAGTGTACGGCTGGCATAGGCGACAACGTACTTGTCGCAGCGAATGTTGCGTTGAGCGAGAATGGCACCGAGGCCGACACCGCTTGCATCCGTGTGAATTTCAGTGGGTGCATTGGGATCGAAGTGGCGGAGAACTGGCGGAGACGTGAGTAGCCGGCGTAGCGTCGTGAATGCCTCATCGCAGTGGGAATTCCAGCCAGAGAGGTCCACGCTACGGGAGAGAAGCAGAGTCAGAGGGGCAATTATAGAGGCAAAATCGCGAATAAAACGCCGAAAATAGGAACACAAGCCTACGAAACTACGAAGCTCCTTTAGGGTAGTAGGCTTGGGGTACTCGGCAACGGCATGCAGTTTCGCAGGGTCTGGCGATATTCCTTCTTTTGAAACGACGTGGCCGAGAATTGTGAGTTTGTGGGCGCCAAAACGACATTTATTGAAGTTTCGTTGCAACCCGGCTGCCGTAAGGCACTTGAGAACTTGTTTTAGACGGGAAAGATGAGTTTAGAAATTCGTCGAGAATACAACTATGTCGTCTAAATAGCAAAGACAGATGTGCCATTTAAGTCCCCTAAGGACACTGTCCATCATTCTTTCAAAAGTCGCAGGCGCATTGCAAAGACCGAAGGGCATTACATTAAATTCATATAAGCCGTCAGGAGTCACAAACGCCGTTCTTGGACGGTCTGGTTCAGCCATTGGTACTTGCCAATATCCAGAGCGCCGATCAAGTGAAGAGAAAAACTCCACACCTTGAAGGCGATCCAAGGCGTCATCAATGCGTGGCAGGGGATAAACATCCTTGCGTGTGATGTTGTTTACTCGACAATAATCCACGTAAAACCTGATGGAGCCATCCTTTTTTCGCACGAGGACCACTGGCGAAGCCCAAGGACTGTGTGAGTGCTGAATAACACCACGTTGCAGCATCTCGTCGACGTGTTGAGTGATGACGTCACGCTCAGCCTGTGAGACGTGGTAGGAGCGCTGACGAAGTGGAGTATGATGACCGGTGTCGATATGGTGAGCGACAACTGACGTGCGTCCCAAGGGAGGTTGTCCGTGGTCGAAGGAGGCGCGGGAACGGTCAAGTAGTTGAATGAGCTGATTGCACTGGTCTTGCGCAAGGCCGGTGTCTACGCTGTCGAACAGAACGTCTTCGTCAGGTAGTGAGGGCGCGGTGGCAGCTGTGACAGCCTCCACGGACATCGGTGTCGTATCCGAACGGGCATCGAAAGGAAAGATGTCATCATAAGTGTCAAGACTCCCAATGCATTCGCCATGCAATAAGATAGCGGGACAAGGGAACGGATTGCACACGTACACGGCACTGGAGCCATCGTCAAGTGTTATGATGGCAAACGGGACGAAAGGTTCCGGCGACGAGCGCATTCTTGTGACGGCATAAATAGGGCAGTTGAATCGGAAACGGAGTTGCACAAAAGAGATACCGCGGCGACCGAAAAAGCAGAAATGACGACGCCAGCGGCGACGATCACCTTTTTGGGTGAGCGAGGAAGATCTATGAATGTCGTGCTGAATGGAAACAAAACGAGTTGAGCACGAGCGCAGTCAACAACCGCATGATAAGTGGAAAGAAAGTTCCATCCCAGGATGATTTCATGAGACGCATGCGGAAGGACGACAAACTCAACGATTTAAAGCACTCCTTGAATCACAACACGAGCAGTGCATGTGGCAGAAGGCTGGACGTGTTGCGAGCTCGCTGTGCGTAAAGAAATTTCAACCAGTGGAGTCGTCACTTTGTTCAGCTTGCGGTATAACACTTCACTGATTATACAAATAGCGGCACCTGTGTCGACAAGAGCCGTTGTGGCGAAACCATCCACAAACACGGAAATCTCGTTAGGGGGCGAAAGATGAGGCCTTGGAAATTTCGTCGGTGGCGCAGCTCTTGCCTCAGAAACTGCGACTGTTAGTTTTCCTCCTGGGCGTGGTTGGAACGGCGAAGCATGGGGGAAGGAGACCGAAGACGGGGTGAAGAAGATCGACGTCGGCTGAAGTCCGGTGGACGTGAGCGGGGGTCACGTGAATCAGGTGTCACATGCGAATCTGATTGCCGAGGTATGTTGC
>WOVY01008674.1:0-11212 GCA_013436015.1 Rhipicephalus annulatus | reverse complement strand
TGTAAAACCGAATAGTTAATTTATTTAGTTAGTATTTTTAAATTTACCTAGCCCAATGTGGTGTGAACAAACACAAGTTTATAATGCTACATCGCCGCGCTGAGATGGTCTAGCGATTAAAGTGCTGACCCGGAAGGTCACGAAATCGAATCCCGGCCGTATGCCAGAGCTTCACTTGCTTAGACATGGCCAAAATTTCCAGAGGTCTGCCCGACGTATTCCGTGATAATCATATACCATGGTTTCGGAGCATAACACCGCAACTTGTAATGCTGTATACTATAGTGCTGAATATCCCTGCGACGCTGCGATTCTCTCATGGACACCACATTTATTCTTTTGAAAAAGCTAAATACTCTATCAGCCCAAACGATCCTGACACTACTGGAGGTACTTAATCCAGTGTGTGCAGCGCTTCACTAGTCCCCCCGGATCGCCCACGACCCTCTCCAGGGCCGCAATTCCCTGTCGCATGTCTGAATGCTGAAGTCATGTTGGCCAGAAAACTTTCCGGCCTCATTTTTTTTTCATTTCATTTATTTTTACCCTCAATCGCACATAGCTTTAAGAGGGGAGTGGGGTACAGAAAAAAAACTATAACCAAGAGCGAACATAGTAACATCAAAATAATAAAAATTACGAAACATGAATATTCGATGTTAGGCAGTACAATGAATGTACGTGTAAGTATCATCAGAATGGGGCAAAAAGAGTACAAACTCAGTGACTGACTCAGTGACTGACTGACGTTACATGTTTGTGCGTGAAGTGCTCTACTTCTCTCCTCTCTTTCTTTTTGTTTAATCTCCTTCCCCCTATCCCCAGTGCAGGGTAGCAAACCGGACGCTCATCTGGATAACCTCCCTGCCTTTCCTCGTCCTGTTTGTTCCTCCTCCACCGGCAACGTCCGCGATTGCTCCGCCTATGCGAAACGATACGCCCGAACATTTGTCCTTTCCTTCCGGGGCACGCCCCGGTGGGCAAAATAAAGCAAGCCTGGAGAGATTTCCCCGCTTGCTAGCAGCCATATGCCACGTTTGCCAGGTGGCCGAGATCGGAAGAAATCAAAGATTTGTCGAAGGTGAAACACAGCTCCGTATACGCGATGCGGCGTGTAGGATAGCGAGGGTAAGTAAAAAAAAAAGGGGGGGGGGGGAGCTGAACTGCTTAAGCACCGTTCACCTATGCGCAACGATGGCAAGGAATGGAGCAACAACTCTGGTGCAAGATGTGTACGCTATAGCCTGAAGCCACGTGTCCGCCACAGCCTTATAAAGTTATACACACTGCAGCAGTAAGCTCTCTTGTCGCCTTCGAGAAGCGCAGTCTTCGCTCGGGCACAGAGTGGGTGAAGAGACTGGGGCCTGTTCAACGACCCTGCAGCACCGAGGGTTTTCCCTTTTCACGCCTCACGGCGGCTTTGAAACGCATGAAGAGAGCGTCGGCGCGCACCCTATACGGTTCCTGACAAAAACACTACGGGAGGAAGCGAGACAGAAACGAGGCGCTAGTTCGAACACTTGTTCCGATTAGCAATGCAGATCGCGCGTTGTGTCCTGGTGCGGCACACTCGGTTTGACGCGGTGCGCTCGAAAAAGCAGGCGGGGAAACGCGCGCGCGGTTGCCGCAGGCCAATTCTTTGCAGTGGCAGAGTTATGTGGCTTTTTTTTTTCTTTGACGCTTCTAGATACGATAACCGCGCAGCACAAACCTATCACGAAAAATCGTGTGCGACACAGCTACAAAGAAAGATACCATAATCTATTACAACTCTCAGATTTCACTATATTTGTAATTGTATAGGATCTTCACGTCCCAAAACCACACGATAATCATGAGGAACGCCGTAGTGGAGGACTTCGGAAAAAGTTGTACCATCTGGTGCTCCTGGACGTGCACCGAAATCCAAATATTACACGAGACTGCGCCATCTGAACGTCACCGAAATGCAGCCGCCACTGCCGAATTCGATCTGGCGACATTCGGTTCAGCAGTACATTTCTACAGGTGAAACGCAAAAGGTTATATACAGTGAACTAAGAAAACAATGAGTAAAAGCACACACATTCCAACTGAAATTTTATGGCCAAGCACCAAGAATATATACGTGTCACATGACATCACAATCCAATCAACAAATGCACAAAGATGAAGACCAAAAGTAAGCAGCAGAGAATTTTATATGGGAAAACGACGTGCCGGTAAATCGAAGTAATCTAGTTGTTTAGTTTTTTTTTTGTTAGTGCCATGAATGGCTTGCTGACGCACGTCACTCATTTACCGAACCATGGGTTTCTCATGTGAAATTTGCTGATGCTTCGTTTTTGTCTTCATCTTTGTGCATTGATTGTGATGCCATGTGACACGTATATATTTTTGGTGCTTGACCATAAAATTTTAGTTTGAATGTGCGTGCTTGCCCTCGTTGTTCCCTTAGTCCCCTGTATACCTCTTTGCGCTTCAGCTGTAAACGAAACATCGATTACCAACTAGCCCGCTCCTTGCTTCAGCAGCGGAGCACGATGACCACCGCAGCGAGTAACTCGTAGATTTCAGTGGCACCGTCATACGCTAAAGAAAAACACGGCGCTGGCAAGCGTTCCGAAATGCGGACCTCCGAGATTCGGTGGTCGTATGCGTATTCTGATGCGATGTTTTCAAGTAATGCATGCTGTCTCGGTCCTGGGTTTGTCAATGATTACTAGTTTTTGATATGGCAACATGATCGAGGTGACTAGTGTTTCCTCGTTGCCACATTTCATTGCCATCTGCATACATGAACGCATAGCCGTCGTTTTTTGCTGAAGCAACTCAAGTGTCGCGCTTTCTTCTACTACCATATAATACTATATACTATACTACTACAAGTGCCACTGCTACTGTATTACCGCTATTGTATACTACTACTGCATACTACTACTACTATACTACTACTACTACTACTACTACTACTACTACTCTTGTTGTCGCTGCTATGTCGACGACAATGAATACTGCACAGAGTAATACAGCTTTCGCGTAAAACTGACGTACAGTTCACTTTGGTCACGCACTCCCAACTAAGTTTGCGATGTCGGAGCAGCTACAATGCACAAGCGCAAAATGTTTTGGTACAGGACTTCCATGGCTTCAAAGACGAACTGGCAGCGCACTATTTATGCCTCTGCGTCTAAGTGCGATGTGTGTCCTTCCAGGGAGCCCCTGTCATTCCCCCGCACTGACGCTATTACTCGAGCCCCACACGAGCTGATTTGTGTACGTGCGTAGAGAGATGGCGTTCGCCTGCGGGTTCCAGCTAGGTTCCAGCAACGTGTCCTGTCAAAAGCACCAAGAGTGCCTCTTTATCTGAGCCGATGGAAGATTATTAGTTTGCCGCGGGCACGAGATCAGGGATCTGTTATTGGAAATGCATTGCACTTCGTGTTAGCGATACGATGCCTGGTTGAAGACGAAGGCTCACTAAATGAAATATCAGATACGCTCATAATTAGGAGATCCGATGCACTCTGCGAGCGTACAAAGGAATTTGCCGGGAAGGCACATGGATAGCCATCGCTCAACGTAACCCTATGTCGCTTGGTCTTTTGCTTAAGGCTCCTTATTGAAAGAATAAGCTAAAGAAAAACATTACTACTTGCTTTTTCTATATTTTGCAGCACAAAATAAATAAACACCTTAATAAGTTGACTGTCTGCACTTTATATACTCAGCTTTTATATTGTATATCTAGCGTGTTTCACAGCGAAAGCTGTGTATGGCTAGGAGAAACAAAAGAAGTCACGGCACTGCCGCAAAGTCGAAGCAATCAACGCGATAGCAACAAATCGAAAAGTCGCGCGCAAAATGGAAAGCAGATCTAAACATGTCCCGCGTTACTCACGCACAAATGACGCACAAAACGTACTCTCAGGTACGGATGCACGCGAAATAAGCGTCTCAGTTGTTACTTTGCTGTGTCTGAAAAGCGCGTGCTTTTCGCAAACAGAGACTGCAACGATTGCAGTGACCTTTGTACACCCGGTAACTACAGCAGAATCGTTCCAGGTAAAACACGAGGCCAACCAAGGCGTACGGCCTTCCCCTCCTCGCCGCCGCGAGATAAGGGCGCGTGAGGGAGTGCCGCTCCCCTTCTCTAAGCCGAGCAAAGTACGCATAGGAGATTAGAGCGGGGCGCCGCCGCACGATGTGGCGACGCACGCTCAATTTGCCATCTTGATGGTAATGCTGAAAACACAATCCCCCCCCCCCCGAGATTCTCACAGCGGTAAGTGGTAGATATAAGTAGCTTGCCATTTGAACGGTGAAGCATGTGCTTCGGGGTGGTTCAGTGGTTAACGTCTCGCTTACACAACGCAGAGGTCCTACGTTCGATTCCGCGCACTGGAGTGACTTTATTTCTGGAATTTATTCTTTCTTGCGTTTTCATATATATCGATACGTATACATATAGGGTGCATGACGTCGACGCCGGCGGCAAAATCCAGCCGAGAGTGTCCATTTAAGTGCTATCGCAATAAAACGTGTCCGGCAACGGTGCCACGAGCGGTCTCCGTTGCTTGTCCCATCAGTTACGTCATTCTAAGCGTCGTACCCAAGCACGCGTGCCATTGGCTGCGTTGTGAGTGACGTCGTTAATCTCGTCGCAGCCGTGGCGTCGAGCACGCGTGCATCAGCTTCTCCTGAAAGTGCTTCGCGTTTTCACCTAGTTCCCTTTAGTGAGAAATGGTGTAATAGTTTTGCTTCTTTTCCCACGCCCAAGTGTAGGGTATACCACGCCGGATATGAGTTATGATTCATATCACTGTATACGCCTACTTCTTACATCTCACCTTTTCTCTCTGACTCGTGATACGTTTTTAAAATAAATATTTTTTATAAAGTGACTTGACTGGAAAAAGTAATCATGCACGGAAAGTTTCCTAAAACATTTTATAATATGGGTCTGGTCACTTTTCGCCTCTAATTATTCTGAAAGGAGACATCCCACCATTCTTGGACCACACGTATAAACGGACCACTCGTATTATCGGGGAATGCGTTAGGGCTGTACACTCGGGGAGAACTTTCTAAGGCAATAAAGGGAAGGCTACGTGTGCGGAGCTACTGCCCCTGTACTGCTCCATGAAGTGTTCCGGTTCGGCTCGCGTTTTTATGACGACCGCGTTCATCTGATCCCACTGCACACAATTCAGTACGTACGCCTGGTACACCACCATTTGTGAGAGAAATTCTACCAAGCTCCTTCGGAGAGTCGTCGGCATAGCTGGAGGGTGACGCGCGCTCACATAAACACGAAGACGCCATTATGACTGTGAGAGGCACGTAATTCGCGCGACGTTTTCAGACGCACAAAACGCGAAGTTATTCTTCAGGAAGCAACAAGAATTACTGATATCACCTTGGCACGTGGAGCGTCTCTTTAAAAACAGCATCTAGTGGGAAATAACGTTGATATTTTTTATTATTTTCTAGCAGAAAACATGGACACATGAGTGGCACTATATTCTGAAGAGGTGGTACATGCCAACTTTGCCTCCTTCTCTTCATTGCCGCAGGAAGTTGTCCCCGAGTATAGCATTAAAACAGCAGGTAGGCCTTGCTGGCGGTTGGGCGAGTTATTACTCACCCGATGGCGACGCCTTGA
Organism: Rhipicephalus annulatus; assembly: GCA_013436015.1. Taxonomy (NCBI): domain Eukaryota; kingdom Metazoa; phylum Arthropoda; class Arachnida; order Ixodida; family Ixodidae; genus Rhipicephalus; species Rhipicephalus annulatus. The sequence continues at coordinate 5,568 of WOVY01008674.1, read as the reverse complement.
CTTGTCTCGGTTCGCAGGTCTGTTGACCGAGATTCAACAAACAGAAGTTTTTGCCCGCCGTCTGATGCCACGTCTCCGGACGGACATCATAGCGCTGCATCCACGCACTCATTTGTTTGAACTGCCCACTTCTTCTCGGACTTGGTCTGCTGCGCTGCCCACAAATGCGGACGAGCAGCATTCGAGAAACTGAAGCAAAAAGAACACTGTTTTCACGCTCTGCCTAACCGGAAGGTCGAGAGCCTTAATTTCGACCCTCCTTCACATTTGTTGAAAGCAAACTGAAGTCAGTACAAGATGTGCACCAAGTCGGGTCGATCAAGTTTAGACTGAAATCTTAGCGTTCATGTTGTAATTTATGCAGCCCCAAACAACGAAAAGGGAAAAAAATGACTGATCCCACGTACTGTGGAAGTCAATGATATGGGAAGCACAAATGAGGAAGGTTCATATGTCACTTTAAAATGGACCAAGCGTTACGATGTGGATGTAAATTATGCCATGATGGCGTCCATGCCATGACTATTATGTTATGAAGTGCCATTTACCTTTCTCGTCTATTCACGTCATGTAATACCAAATTTGGTATATGTGGAGCTAGCAAAATGGCTGCGAGTGCACTATGATCGAGCGTAGCACGTAGTCATGTTTTACCTCACATGCATGTCATGATTATCATGTTTCGACGTGTTATTTGCCTTCGTCGTCCATTGCCGACTAGTAATGCCAAAATTCAGCATATGTGAAGCTAGCGATAGGGCCTAGAGCATATCATGAGCGTTGTATGTAGTCATGTAATTGCATCACACGCACCTCATGATTATCATGTACCTTCGTCATCCACTCACACTTTGTAATACCAAATTTGGTATATGTGAAGCTAGTTAAACGGCCGCGAGCACACCATGAGCGTGGCCTGTAGTGATGACTAGTCAACATGAAAATCGTGACGCACATGTCATGATTTCCACGTCAGGATCTGTCACTTATGTTCGCTAAGCAATCATGCCATACGATACCAGTTTTACAACATTCCATGTGAACGAAACCACCGCAAGAGCTCCAGGTCCATGAATGTAAATCGTGACATTCATGACATACATGTGATAATTTTCAGGCTATGACTAGTGAATTAAGCTCATCAAACAGTCATGTTATGAATACCCAATTTTGGTATTGATACCATTATCGGGATGGCCAGGCGAGCTAAATGTCATAGGTGGCCAGACAGACAGACAGACAGACAGACAGACAGACAGAGACAGACAGGACAGACAGACAGACAGACAGACAGACAGACAGACAGACAGACCAGGACAGACAGACAGACAGATAGATAGATAGAAGATAGATAGATAGATAGATAGATAGATAGATAGATAGATAGATAGATAGATAGATAGATAGATAGCTAGATAGATAGATAGATAGATAGATAGATAGATAGATAGATAGATAGATAGATAGATAGATAGATAGATAGATAGATAGATAGATAGATAGATAGATAGATAGATAGATAGATAGATAGATAGATAGATAGATAGATAGATAGATAGATAGATAGATAGATAGATAGATAGATAGATAGATAGATAGATAGATAGATAGATAGATAGATAGATAGATAGATAGATAGATAGTAGCTAGATAGATAGATAGATAGATAGATAGATAGATAGATAGATAGATAGAAGATAGATAGATAGCTAGATAGATAGATAGATAGATAGATAGATAGATAGATAGATAGATAGAAGCTAGATAGATAGATGTAATGGTTACCACATTGATCAAGCTGGACACACAAAAACAGCAATGAAACAATTGCGAGGAGACTACGTCAGTTGGAAATGGGAGAATAGAAAATATCTGTGTACCGTACTATCGACTATTTCTCATGGCCATGTTACCAGCTCGTCATTATGAGATTGAGAAGCGATGGATACAAGGGTAAATATAATGTAGCTTGTGTACTTTTTTTTATTTAATCCCGTACCCGGAAGCTGCTAACAAAACCCACGTGGGCTATAATAACAGGACACCAGGGCGGTTGCCTAGACGGCAAACATGCGTGGCCGGAGGCGAACCACTGAGCGTTCGCAGGCCACTCGTCGGGGCCACGGGGTCGGCGAAGCACCGTCTGCGCCACTCTCGAAAATTACTGGCACACATCGCAGTTGGCAGAGCTAGGCGGTTGTCTATCGCGGCGGCGCCCGCAAACATCCCCGGTTTTTCACGTATGCGAAGAAGGAAAAAAACAACAAAGCGAGCATCGAAGCAGTGCCACTCACTTACTCGCTTCGCTTTGATTTCTGATCAAGAGCTCGCCGCACTCTCCGTAGTACACAGTGACGGCGTCCGCCATTCGCACCACCGCTGACGTTTGGTCTGCGACTGTGGGCAGGGTTTGGCTCTGCTCATGCGAGTCGATACGTAGACAACTCCTACCGACCAAACTTCCGCGATCATATCGTAAGTGTAACACCAAAGTCGGGTACATTACCTATACTTGGCGATCAAACGAAGCAGGAGATCGATATGCGAGAAAAATATTATGGGACATATGCACTAGCCTTAGCGTCAGAAAAAACTGTAAAAGTTTCATAGTAATTGTCCAGTGAAGCAGAGTTGAAACTGAAGACGTTGCAAGAGAGCGCTTCCTGAAGTCAATAGGTAGGACGTCAGGCTACGTGATGACCCTGGGCTTAGCGTACAAGACTTTGTAACCCTTCGTCCCGGTGCAGGCTAGCAAACCAGATGCGCGTTTTATTGACCATCGTGCTTTTCATTCCTTTCCTTCCCCCTCTCCTTCTTTTGTAAAGGCACTTTAGCGTTGGTCAGCCGGCTTCACTAACTATATGTCCCGCATTGTGATTAGCTGAGATATTAGAGAGATTTAGTATATCGGAAGACGCTTACGTTAGCGTTGGAGTGCGTCTGAGTGCTAACGCTAAAACAAAACGCACTGCCTATCATCTGGTGGCCTTTGGTACAGTGGAAGGCATTCCCGCTAAGGCAAACGCAAGCACCTACAGCGCCATCTGGCTACAAAAACACCATATGCACTGTAAAAAAATGGCAGCATATCCACGGAGTGAATGATGGAGAGTGGGGCGAAGAATTCGTCCGTCCATTCGTTCTTTGCTTCCGTCCGTCCATGCGTCCGTCAGTGTGACCGTCCATGCATCTATCAGCCTGTCTTTGCGTGCGTCTGTTCGTTGCGTCCGTCCCTGCGTTCGTCCATGCAACCGCCCCTGCGTCCGTTCATGCGTCCATCCATGCATCTGTCTATGTGTCCGTTCGTCCATCTATTCAACACTCCAAGTACCACCATCTCGCATCTTTTCATCATATATTCCCCATATAGAAGCACCGCCATCCAGCGGACATTCCAAGGACTAAACGAGAGGTGGCACACGCACACTTTCTTACGGCTTGCGCTTCGGGTCCACTTCCCACCTTTAACCACCTCGAGTTCATGGTATATACTAGTTCACTGTATTCATGGCACTGTGGCCGAACGCTCGCTAAACCTTTCGAAAACCAAGGAGGTTACGCCCAGCGAGTATGGCGTAGCAAACTTTTTTCAGTCAGATAGTACTTAATGTACATGCCAATGGCTGCTAATGGGAAGTGAGAGGCGGAGAATTCGGCTTTACTTTCTTACGGCTTGCGCTTCGTATCTACTTCCCATTTTCAACCACCTCGAGTTCATTCACGGTATATACAAGTTCATTGTATTCATGGCACTGCAGCTCAACGCTCGCTAAACTTTTCTAAAGCTGAGGAGGTTACACCCAGCGAGTATAACGTAGCAACCCTTTCTTGTCAGATAGTGCTCAATGTGCACGCCAATGGCTGCTAATGGTGACCGCAGCCTGCGCGTTAACTAAAAGCCAAATGCTCCTGTCTCTCATTTCCTATTAGCAGCCACTGACATGTACATTGAGCACTATTTTTTATTGTTCAACAACGCACAGAAGTCTCTCACCGGCACCACCTTAGAGGTCAAAATGTTATACTTGTTACATACTACGGGGGACGAACGGGTGCCGCTATAAGAAGTTTCGCCCCTAAAACCTCAAGTGCGCCACTAAATCGAGTTTACTTGAAGACACCATTGCTGCGTCTCCGTGCCCGCGTTTGTTTCAGTGTTGCGTCTGACGGCCTAAAACACATCGTTTTCTTTTGACATACGCGGTAATCGAGTATTCTTCAAGGCCCCTATTACCTGGCTCATTTTGACAGGTGGACGCATTTGCCTTATCTTGGAAACAAGGTAATGAGTACAGCGTCGCCATTCTGAGTTGCTACAAAAAAATTATGCTATATCCACGGAATGAGTGATTATAAGTGCACGCGAAGCACGAGGGGGCACATCATCGGTAAACCGTAACTCTCCCTCCCGTGAAAAGTTAGCTCATGACACCATATATATATATATATATATATATATATATATATATATATATATATATATATATATATATAATATATATATATATATATATATATATACGTGCTTTTGTGGAGCGAATCGAGTAAATAGGGAGGAACAAACAGGCCACGAAAAGCTGAAAAGCTGACGGAGTTACGGAGTTAGGAGGCCTTCTCCCTCGGGATCCCGGCCCGAATCAGGGGCATCCCTAATCGTACCGGTGCACGGAGTGGCACCTAACGAAGCGAACGACGGGTTCCCCGAGGGAAATAAATAATTGTCAGGCGGTGGCTTGTTTGCAAAGCGTTGCAGCACACGATCGCCGATGCTAAGATTGAGGAGTGTGTACGGAAGGGCTCCGTCGTTGCTTTCCGCGGCACAGCCTAACAAGATTCGGCTAAGCGCACCTCCGACGAGCCATCGACAAGAACGCAAGCTATACCCACCCCCCCGCCAAACTCTTTACATCCCTCGTATTTTCGGTACACATCGGCGACGACGCTGACGAAAGGCTGACGTGGAAGATACTTTGCTGAGTGGTGCGCATGTTGTAGAACAATACATCTGGCACAGCGTTAGATTACACAAATTCTAACATGAATAGCTTACTTGCAATATGAAGAACAAGATAAGTGCATAAAAACAATCACACACAACCTAAAGAATGCTAGAAAATGCTAAGCTAAGCAACATCGAATAATTTAGGTCTTTAACGATGTGCAGAACTTGCGGGTGAGTTTTTTGGCGCACTTTATTTGACAAACGATGATGTCAGTTGCCTAAATTGTCACAGTGATTAAACTTTTAACATATACGCTGCTGCCTCATTCCTACACCCCTCACCATTTCTCTCACCTGAAAAAGAGTCACATTGCATAGGCTAACCTATTCGCTCGCTATAACCACAACGGTCTTAGCAAACTTCGCCGACTTTGAGCGTATCTATCTATCTATCTATCTATCTATCTATCTATCTATCTATCTATCTATCTATCTATCTATCTATCTATGTAGCCGCCTACGACTTTTAGCTCTCCTGGCCATTTCGTTAACGGCATCGATAACCAAACTTGGTATGGCATAACGTGACTGTAAAAGAATATATCTGACTAGTCATGACATGAAAA
>WOVY01008673.1:0-11261 GCA_013436015.1 Rhipicephalus annulatus | reverse complement strand
GGGAATGATTTAGAAGGCAATCTACCTGCAAGAGAAGCACAACGGACGCCTTCACATTTACATGGATGGCTCTGCGTCTTCAGCAGCAGAGGCGGTGGTTATTCCCGCGAGACACATCACAAATAAATTCATGACATCACATTTGCCACCGTCGACAGCTGCAAAACTCGTCGGCATACATGCAGCTTTGGAGTTTATAGGTATGAAGAACCTTCGGAAACTTGGTCTATCTTCTCGGACTCGAAGGCAGCTCTTCATGTATTATGTCACCCTTTCGCCATCAACCTAATGAACAGTTAGTAGCTGACATAAGGCTTCTTAATCACCAAGCAATCTAGAAACAACACAGCATAGTGTATAAGTGACTACCAGGTCATTGCGGTATATATGCAATGACAACGCAGATGAGACCGCTAGATCTGCACACGACAGGACCCAATACACAGCCATCCCGTTCTTAAGAACCGACGCAGCTACAAGACTTGGTTCGCTTCCACGTGATCTCACACTGGTACAGTGGAACTCAACAGAATTCGCAAACGCGCACCTGCATAACTTGATCCCGATATCCAGCTTCGTCTTCCCTCAGAAACATCTCGAGCTGAGGAGACTCTTCTATACCACCTGTGGCTGGAGTGGCCTTCACGAACGCATACTCTTATCTTATTGGAATGGCCAGATCTCTACATTCACTTAGTGCAGCTTCGAAGAAACCATCGCGCACCTTCTATGTGAGTGGACCCAATTCGACGGGCCAAGACAAGAGCTTACTGTAGCTCTGGATAAACTAGATGATCGGGCCTATGTAGGAGCAAAAGATTCTGGGTCACTGGCCTAGCCCATCATCAGCCCAGAAGGCTTTGAAAGCTTTGCTACGCTTTTTGCGGACAACTGGCCTCAGAGAACAGACTTTAGTGTCTATTCTCTTTGGTGGTTGCCTTTCCTCTGTTGCTATTTTTTGTATTTTCTCTCTCTCTCTCTGTCTGCACATTTTTTTTCTATCATCTTTTATTCCCCTCACCATTCCCTAGCACAGAGCAGCCAGCCGGTCTAAGAACTGCTAACCAATCTGTCTTTCTGCTTAATCTTTCTACTCATCTTTAGATCGCAAAGAAAGGAAGATGAAGAAGCTCACGCGCACATCGTCGTTTTTAGGGGTGAAGCTCCTTAGAGTGTGGGTCGTTCCCTCTTCTTTGCAGTATGTTGTAGTAGCCACTTGTAGTTAATTTAAGAATTGCTCAATATATGGGTGTGTGAATATGCCCTTGGATATAATATCACTAGATGGCGTTAGTGGTTTCCGTATAAGAAAGGAAGGATAATAGACGGAAACAATGGCAGGGAGGTTAACCAGCCTATAGGCAAGCCGGTTTGCTACCCTGCGCATGGAGGGGGATGGGGGAGATGAAAGATAGAGAGAGGGAAGAGAGATAAACAAAGCACATTCGGCAGCACACGCGCGTACACTCAGTCATAGTCCAGTCTGTCTTTCGCGGTGTGTTACATTGCTGTTTACAGCCACTTGTTCAAGATCGGATCGCGTAGGAATTTCAACTGAATCTTTTGTCGCCTTCTTTTGCAACGTCTTCTCTCGGGCACTTGAAAGAAAAGTGTCCACAGACATTTGGCTGTTGTCGATGTGCGCAAAGAATGGACGCCCAGTGGACTGTCTCTGGGATGTCATACAACGGACAGTCGCAAAGGATGTGGTGTAGTGTCTCTTCGCAACGGCAGGAATCGCAGAGAGCGTTGTAGGCCATTCCTTTGACAAATGAATACGATTTTGGAAATGCCACACCTAGCCATAAGCGATGAAGAAGGGTGGCTTCTCTTTGGTTGAGCCCAGTGGACATGCGGATAGCCATCAAAGAGGACAGGTGCACGGTGTTCGTCTCGTTGCTTGGTGGGCACCATAGTGAAAACGTGATTTCACGCGCGAGTTGTCGAAGATTGCTGGCAGCATCAGTCCGCGAAAGTGGTGTGACTTCTTCTCGTCTTCCTTCAATAGCTACCCGCACGGCAGTACCACCCTGTTCGTTCCCTCAGACGCCGCAGTGACTTGGCAGTCACTGAAACGTCACATGGTGCCCTTTTCGTGTGAAACGTGGAGAAGACACTCCAATTTCAAAAACAAGCTGTTGGTACGACCCGCTCCGCAGTGCTGAGAGCACAGATTGTAGGGCAGCCCTTGAGTCGCTGATAATCGACCATTGTTGCGGTAGTTCCCGAATGACCACCAAAGAGCCACGCACAAAGCAGCTAGCTCGCTGCTGTAGATGCCGTGGAGAGGTCAGTCTTAAGCTGATGGTAACACCTCTTGGATGGGACAACTACTGCACCTGACGAACACTGGCGGTTCGTGGAGCCATCGGTATATATATATGTACTCTGTCTGAGTATTTCTCGTCAAAAGAAGAAGAGGCAGTTGTTTCAGCACGGGGTGACGAACGCTCAGTTTTCCTCCGGATCCCTGGTACACAAAGATGCACTGTGGGTCGAATAAGACACCAAGGGGGTATCGCTGGTTTAGATGCAGGAATGAGGCCCGAGGGAAGTTTCTCGTTGTATTTTCACAATCATTTTAGCGATGATGCTTGGCGCCTCTCTGAAGGTAACAGAGAGGCGCCAAGCATCAAGACGCACTGAGGTAACAGTGCAAGGTGATGACAGGGAGTCACGTGCGAAGTGTCTGATGTGCGTTATCAGGACTTCTACAGCAATGTGAGTTTGTATTGGATAATCACCAGCAATTGCAATTCTTGCCTCTGTTGACGTACATCTGGACAGACCAAGGCACACTCTCAGTGCTTGAGCTTGTACTACCTGCAGAACACGAACATTGGTCGTGCAGGTGTTGCTCAGCACGGGCAAGCTGTCTCTCAGAAAACCGAGAAACAGGGCTCTGTAGAGTTCTATCCTTGCATCCGCTAAACATCCCCACCGTCTATTACGCCAGGAACTTTCAACAATTGGGAAATAGCGGTCAGGTGCTTCTTTATATAGGCTACATGCGGACTCCAACAGAGGTCCCGATTAGTAATGATGCCCAGAAACCGGTGGGTCCTGGCGTAATAAATGGGTCGCCCGCATATTGAGATGACATAAGGGGTCATTGCATAAGAGGTCAAGGCCACTAGCGTGTCTTTTTCTGGTGATGTATGCTGAGACCTTATTTTAACAAAGAGTTGGCAATCATAGTTGCTGCTCTTTGAAGCAGGAATGTATTGAGGACGTATGACTGCCGAAGTACAAACACAGATGTCGTCGGCGTATAATGAGATAATAATGGTAGTTGGCAAGTATTCAGCAAGGCCAATTAGTGCGAGATTGAATAGCGTCGGGCTAAGAACTCCGCCTTGAGGAACACCCCTGGATGTATAGCGTCACGTATTTGGGCCATCTTCTGTTAACACAAGGAATGATCTTGCATTAGGTAACTCAAAATCCACGTGAAGACTCGACCACCAAAGTCAACCATGCACCGCAAGAGCACGCAAAATGGCTTCATGTAGTGCATTATTATACGCGCCTTTCGCTTCTAGAAAAAGAGCTGTAGATAGTCGCTTACGGGATCTTTTGTGCTGAACGTACGAAACTATATCAACGACATTGTCAATTGAAGAGCGGTCGCGTCGGAATCGTAGCCATGGAATTTGGATAAATCTTGTAGTATTCAAGACACCACTCCAGGCGGCCTAGTATCATCCTTTCTATTATCTTTCCTACGCCAGCTGACCAGTGCTATTGGGCGGTATGAGGCGTGTTCGAGTGGGGATTTGCCCTGTTTAAGATGGGTACAAAGCTGGTTTCCGTATAGTTGGCTATTAAAAAGTATAGATGACGCTGTTTCAAGTAACAAATTCACAGCATATCAGCGGAGTGAACTTTTTCTTCTTTTTTCTCTATTTAGGAGTGCGCTACATTTTTTCTTTATATCGTGTTTTATTGAGTTTAATTTGCTATAGTTGACATACATTGGTGCTTCATCCTAAAATGGGTATCGTCACCACCACTGTTCGCTGAGGTGTGCAGAGATCGATTTGCTGGGCTTCTGAACAAAGCATTCGGGGTAAAAGAAGGTACGGAAACACTGTGGTTGACGCCTGCACACGATAAAAGTTCGTCAAGCAGAGTACTAGTTTTCGAAGACAATTCATGGGCAAACAATCAAATTTAACACCATTCAGTCTGGATGGCAACAGATTTGCGAAAAAATTCCAGGGTAAAAACATTCATGGGCAAGGATGTAAGGATTTTCAACTATGTGTATTAAGCACGAAAATACAGGAGCATACTCACACCAGTGACCGACAGGGGTTGCGTGGCCGACAAGTTGGTCGCAAGTGGTCCCTTTGGTAAAAATGTTGACCATTCTGGTGAAGTCGCTTACTGACCGACTCTCCAGCTACGTGACTGCAGAGGCAAAATCGCTAAACCAAACAGAGTTGGAATACTTCTAAGGTGTATTACACGGCCATGGCAGTGCTGCCAACAAAAAAAAAACTTGGAAAACACTCGAGTTTCGCCTTCAGGAGGCCTGAATGTCCGGCTGATTGAGCACTGTAATAAAGTATAGGAAGGTGCCACTGGACGGTTTTTTGACGCAATACTATCAGAGCTGTACGTGCAAGCCAAATTTTCGTGGAACTGTTTGTGAGCAGAAACCGGCTGGAGGACAACGCATACGTTAGCAAACTCTCCCTGACTTGGAGGAATTCAGATTTCTGTGCATGGTGTGTTAAACATCTGTATTGAGTTGCCTCAACATCATGCTTATCGGTCTCTTTTATGCATGTGCATTACGGCATCAATGACAACATTGTTGTTTTAGAAGCGGAGCTCCTCTTAGTCTAACCTTGTAACCTTGTCCCACGTCAGGCGTAACCGGAAGAATCACCCGTACAGTATAATAGATGGTGTTGTCCCATAGCAGTACATACATACTGCAGTTGAGTGTAGATATTCTAGATGGCGATGTACCGCTAATCTCCGATTGGCCGCTGCGCGAGCTGTGTCTAGGTGCGCGGGAAACGGGAGCCTCTCTCAGTCTCATGGATGGTTGGTGTACGTGTCGATGAATGGTGGGGCATGAATGAAGTGCAGCGGCGTGGCTGGGGAGGACCGCGGCGGCTATTGCTCGTCACCAGAACGACAGACAGACAGACAGACAGACAGACAGACAGACAGACAGACAGACAGACAGACAGACAGACAGACAGACAGACAGACAGACAGACAGACAGACAGACAGACAGACAGACAGACAGACAGACAGACAGAGACGGGCAGGCTATGGACGGATGGATGGATGGTTCACTCTCCTAATCATCATTGACTTCGTGCACATGCTGTGCACTTTTTTTTTTAAAAACGAGTTCGCGTAAGTAAAGCAAGTATATTAGTGGGAAGCTGAAGGAAATAAACTATCGTAGTTTTTAGCGCCTGTGGTGTGTAAACTCTTCAACTTGTTCGCGTCCTTTCGTGCGCTCAATTCATCAAAGTTCAAGAGTATAACGAGAGAGTGTAACCAAGCCCCCTGCGCACCGACTTTTCAAATGCTAGCCTAGCTTCCGTTGTCAGAGCATGCTTTTAACCGTGTCGTAAGGAAACATGTGACCGTGCGCGTAATATTGGCTGTTTCAGACTGTACTATGATTCTTAATGCAAGTATAGTTGCCCCCTACACCACATTTGTTCATTTTGCGAATCAGGCAAAGGCCCCCTACACCACACTCGTTCATTTTTTGAATCAGTAAAAGGCCTACTGCACACCCGTCAGACAACACGCAAACCCACGCAGCCGCCCTTTTTATTGATTATTTTGCAGCTAATGATGACTAAAAATGCCCGGGAGCTTTGTAGGGGATGGGCCTTTGAAACGATATAATAGGTGCGCCTTTAGAACTCGACGTCACACACACAGTGTTGCCATTATTTCCGGCAAGCGAGTTGAGCGTTTTGAGGCAAGCTATGAAATTAAATTCAAAAGAATCTGCAAAGCTCTCAAGCTTGCAATTTGGCATGAATAGCTCAAACGTGCAAATGAACGTAGCCAGTGAATCTCATTGAGATCCATTGATCTCGAGAAATCGCCGGAGTTAGACTTCAACCATTCATTTACAGTACGAGGTACTCTACTATGGGAGAGCATAAAGCCATCCCTTGGGTGTCAGACATGATCAGGGGAATCAACTTTATTGAGAGAGGAGGTGTGGTCTTCAAGGTGGCTCCACGTGGGCAGCGACCCTTTCGGCCTAAGCAGCAAAAGCGAGCTGCTTCTCCTCAACGGGAATTTAAATGAGCTCGTCCCACGCTGACCGTGAGCGAGCTGACAGGAGCATTTTGGGGAGAGGAATGCAAATCACAGCCCCACAATTTAGATTTCATGAGGTTGGGGTGACGATAATTTTCGGCGGAATAATGGTGTATATATAAAAAGTGTTTAACGATTCAGAGTATTTCGTGCAATTAGCTGTGTTTGAAAAAAGTAGTTTACAGTTCAGAGTACTTGGTACACTACTATGGGAGAGCTAAAAGCCGTCCCGTGGGCCATGCTGTAGAGCGCGTGCCGTTGACTCAAATGGAGGACCATTGTACAACACAGCCATAGTGTGTTTTAAATAAAAAATTGGCAGCTTATCCACGGAGTGGATGATGGAGAGTGGGCGGAAGCATTCGTCCGTCCATTCGTTCTTGCTTCCGTACGTCCATGCATCCGTCTGTGTGACCGTCCATGCGTCCATCCACCCGTCCGTGCGTGCGTCTATTCATGCGTCCGTCCCTGCGTTCATCCATGCATCTGCCCCTGCGTCCGTTCATGCGTCCATCCATGCATCTGTCTGTGTGTCCGTTCGTCCATCTATTCAAGACCTCAAGTACCACCATCTCGCAACTTTTCATCACATCTTCCCCATATAGAAGCACCACCATCCAGCGGACAGTCCAAGGACTAAACGAGAGGTGGCACACGCTCACTATCTTACGGCTTGCGCTTCGGGTCTACTTCCCACTTTTAACCACCTCGAGTTCATGGTATATACTAGTTCACTGTATTCATGGCACTGCGGCCTAACGCTCGCTAAACCTTTCCAAATCCAAGGAGGATATGCCCAGCGAGTATAACGTAGCAACCCTTTCATATCAGATAGTGCTTGTCACACACTTCGGGTGAGGCCCCGCCGATCCAACACCGACGTGCGGCAGACTCGCAGGCTTCCACTTTACCCTTCTGCCTGCGACGCCTGAAAGGCCTCGAAGTGGCACATTTCGAATTTATTTGCGGGTTGGTCGACCCGTGCGGGGTTGCACGTGTAGTGATGTGTGGGCCTGACCGACGCACTCATAAGCAGACACGAAGACTTTATGCAAAACGAACTAGCATTTAATTGAAACAAGGGCAAATGCAGGAGGTAACAAAAATAACAGAGGAAGAAAACTGATACCCGATGAGAAAGAACGGCTATGTAACAAACTATGCACTAAAAGAACGCTACAAGAGGTACAGAGGAAAACAAATACGCGGAACATTAATAAAATAACAACAAGATGGAAATTGTAAAAGAGGGTTACAAGGAAATAATCACAGAATGATCATCGGTCGCGCTTTTTAAATTTCAAAGTGCGACGCAGCGCGCACAACTACAAATGTTTAAAGAAAAAAAGGCTGGTTAAAATAAATAACGGTTTAAAAAAAAGTCACAATAAAAGTTCCATACGGACCAGGCCAGCTCTTGGTGCACGTAGGGGAGTTGACGGGTGCCGCTGAAGGTCTCGCCGGCTTGGTAGACGACGAGGGTGCCCGGAATTGCAGCCGTCTCAATACGTTGCGCGGGTCACTCCATGCTCGCCGCCTACGCGAGACTCGCGACACCGACGACCGCACTTGTTGCTGGCTGTACGTCAACTGCTCTTCCGATGCAGTTCAAACCTCCTCAGTGGCGTACACGTGTTCCCGCCTCATCTGGGAGTAATTTTCTTTGTTTAGATCGCCGGTGCCCCTTCCGGTACCGGTGCAGGAAAGACGAGCCGGCGCCACGCTGGGTCGTTATAGTCGCCGGATGTCGTCCCCCGACACAAAAGCGCCCTTCCTTGGAAGGTGGGGCCCGCGGATGCTCCGAAAATTGGAGTCGTTTGTGACATTGCCCCCTTCTTAAGAATATTACTGCGTAATATTCCAGAAAATCACAAACGCGCAATGTTCGAGAGCTTGCAGTGTTCCAGTTGTCCACTGTTATGCCAGCGAGTCCTCGTCAAACGTCCGTGCCTCTGAAAAAGGCAATCTGGGTCAAGGCCAGCCCGCAGTCCGCCTGTCGCGAACAACTCAACGGCGTAAACACGCGAGGCGCATCTCTGGCCCACGTGCAGTGAGTCAGCAGCGCACGTGACAGCGAGCCGGCGTCTTCGTGTCTGGGGGTCTGACGTGGCCCAGCGGCGACCCCATTGGAGGAATCTGCCCTGACGACCCGCGGCGCTTCTGATTGGACATTTTGGTTGGACCCAGTGCAAATAAAAGAAGCCCTGCGGCGCGTCGAGATCGGCGGTCCTATGTGAGAGGAGTCCCCGTGTCGGAGAGCCGACATGTGTGTGAGTCGGCGGTCTTAGGCGAAAAGCTGACCTATGTGTTAGAGAGGAGAGCTCGGCTCTTCGAGTCTCTGTCGGCCCCAGTGCCGAAATTGTAACGCCTCTGTATATATGCTGTACATAAACCTTGTTTAACTCACCGTCGTCTCGTCCGCTCGTCTTATCAGCTCTGCGCAGAAGCAGTCGCGAGCTGAGAAACATACGCTACCAAACGGCTGGTGACCTTCCCGGCGGAGTTGAAAGCAGTGACGCCTTCGGGACCGTGTTGGCGTCGCCGTCTTTCGCAACAGTGGAGGTCAGCGGTGGGATTTCGGAGGTGGCTTCGCAACACCACCAATGCGTTTTCTTTTTCGCGCACCATTTCACTGACGTGGACGACATCGCAGAGAACACCTGACACACTACGTTTCACGGTCACCATAAGATAAAGTCATAACTCGCGCACAACGTCATGATCGCACACATTCGAAAGAAAATCACAAAAATACCGTACACTTCCAAGCTAAGGCACGTAAGCATCCTTTGATGCCACATATTAAAAACAATACACGCTTTAAGCGGTATTGAAAAGTGACTCATTGACACGCAGCTTTCGAAAAAGTTGAATGAGTAATAAATCGGCATGATCATTAATTGTGCACAGTTCTTGAACATGCTCCACACTAACGCGCTTCCTTTCAAAATAATAATAGAAAGAAAAGTATTGAATAACAAACATAGCGCCATGTTTATCACAAAAGCGTACCGTGATACACTTCGATTGCATGATTAACCAGTCTCTTAAAACAAAAAGCCCAACTAATGAAATAAAAATATCCCTGAAACAAGGCTTTCCTAACTGGATGGGTAATAGGTTGAAACAACAGAACATCGTCTATAAACACACAGACGACACAAGCAAACCAAAAGATTAACTAAGCTATTATTTCCCCCCATTCATGGAATGCTCCAAAACGAAAAACAGAAATGAACATTGTTTCAAACAACCAGTCATTTGCCTTTAAGGTTACCTTTGAGTTCCGATGTACGTAACCTTTATCCGTGCTCGAGGTGGCCGTGCTCGTGGGGGCGCCCTTCGAAGCAACCAGGGCAGACAAAAGCGTGTACGGCCGCTACACGGACACCTGTTTCCCTTTAGTCTACACCTCGGAGGCATGCCTTCATCGACACCGCGTTATACGGAAACGGGTCTCCGAACCATGCCGTGTCGCTCGGCCGAAAGGCGCTGCCTCACAAGGCGCCCCGCGTTTCGAGAGAGACAATGGAGCGAAGGGGGTTGGCTCTTCCGAGCTCCACAAACAAATGCCTGCCTCCCCCCTCTACCTGTCGGGTGGTTTGGAGTATGGCAACCCACTCTACTGGCGAATGCCACAAAACGCACTCGAAGCTTTCGTTGCGTTGATTGCCGTTTGGCAATTCTCGATTTCATGGGTGGATTTACACCCTTCGCTTCTCTCTTGTTCTTGCTTTTGCGGCGTCTTTATCTTTTTGCACGTTGCTCAGTGCTCACTTTCGAAAAGTCCAGTTGCAACATTTGCAGAGCAGAACTTGTCTCGCTTGTCTCTTCGGCTATAATGCCTATAAAGTCGGGATTTTCCGTTAACTTGTGGACACCCTGACTTGCGGGAAGCTTGACTGATGGCTGAGCAATGCAAGCGTCTTCCTCGGGGCTGCGCCGCTCGCACCTGGAAGAACTACTTGCCCCAACATTGCCCAGCTCGCAGTGTGCGTCAGCACCCGACTGTGCCCCGCTCTCTGTACAGGGGTCCTCACCTACCGGGCCGGAGGTACTGCGAACTTCACATTTAGCTGCTATGGCGACGCACAAACAGGATGGCTGTGCCAAGTCCATTACAGATGGCATTTCTGTATTAACAAGACTCTCCAGGCACAGCGCCTCGTCGACATCACTGTGGCCTTCAGTGGCCTTTGTGGCCACAACGGGACTTTCAGCAGCTAACTTTTTAGGTTCACTCGTAAACCCGAAGTTCTCCCCAACAGTACTATTACCTTGGCCGGCTCTCAGTGCTTTGGCATCTAGGGCTCTTTGCCCCTTTTGTGCCTTGCATCAAAAGCCTCAAATTCGCGCCGCCTGCTTTGAATCTTCCGGCGCAGTTTCTCAACGTACTCATGGTACGACTGTGTCAACTTGTTCGGGGCATGGACGGTCGCGCTATTAGGAATTTCAGAGCCTGAGCAGGGGTCCGGCTGCGTAGTGAGCGGTCCTAATTTCAAGCGCTCTTTCGCTTCTTCTATTCTGAGTCTGGACCGCTCTTTTTCACGTTCCATCTCGAATTCCGCGAGTTGTCTGGAATATGCGAGTTCCGCATCACGCTCCTCTTTACGCTTAGTGCGCTCTCTTTCCACGAAATCGTACAATTCTCTGCCCTCAAAGCCAAAACGCCTGCCCTGTTCAATCAGCTTATCAAACTCCGTGCCGTCCATTGTTAAAACAGTTGTCCACCAACAAAACAATCATGGACGTCTACATATCACGCTCAGAGCTACGTCAGTCTCCCAGACATCACCACGTGGTCGGCCAGTCCTGTCGCGCGGACGCCAGATAATGTCACACACTTCGGGTGAGGCCCCGCCGATCCAACACCGACGTGCGGCAGACTCGCAGGCTTCCACTTTACGCTTCTGCCTGCGACGCCTGAAAGGCCTCGAAGTGGCACATT
>WOVY01008672.1:0-11399 GCA_013436015.1 Rhipicephalus annulatus | reverse complement strand
AATTCGTGGCTTAGAGCAGGCTATAGATCACAAAAAGCGCACACGCTACAGTGACTTCTACCTTAAATCCATGTAGTGGGAGCACCACACGGTCCGAAAAGATTTCACGCGCACAATATCCGTTGTTGAAAGCATGTTACCCATTACACAGACAGCCGCCATATGCAACAGCATACAAATATTATAAATTCGTGGCTTAGAGCAGGCTATACATCACAAAAAGGGCACACGCTACAGTGACTTCTACCTTGAAGCCACGTAGTGGGAGCACCGCACGGTCGAAAAGATTTCACGCGCACAATAGTCTGTTGTTTAAAGCATGTTACTCATTACACAACCAACCGCCATATGCAACAGCACTCTTACACACGATACATTGAATTCAGTACGCACCAATAACTACGCACCATAGTACGCAATAGGGACCATCTCCACTGCACCACAATTGGGCCTTAGGAAGATTCCAATATTATAAATTCGTGGCTAAGAGCAGGCTATACATCACAAAAAGCGCACACGCTACAGTGACTTCCACCTTGAAGCCACGTAGTGGGAGCAACGCACGGTCGAAAAGATTTCACGCGCACAATAGTCCGTTGTTTAAAGCATCTTACCCATTACACAGAAAACAGACATATGCAACAGCATACGAATATTATAAATTCGTGGCTTAGAGCAGGCTATACATCACACAAAGGGCACACGCTACAGTGACTTCTACCTTGAAGCCACGTAGTGGGAGCACCGCAAGGTCGAAAAGATTTCACGCGCACAATAGTCTGTTGTTGAAAGCATGTTACTCATTACACAGACAGCCGCCATATGCAACAGCACTCTTACACACAATACATTGAATTCAGTACGCACAAATAACTACGCACCATAGTACACAATAGGTACTATCTCGACTGCACCACAATTGGGCCTTAGAACATGTGATTATTTTAAATGCAAGGCTTAAAGCAGGCTATACATCACAAAAAAGCGCACACGATACAGTGACTTCCACCTTGAAGCCACGTAGTGGGAGCACCGCACGGTCGAAAAGATTTCACGCGCACAATAGTCCGTTGTTTAAAGCATGTTACCCATTACACAGAAAACAGCCATATGCAACAGCATACGAATAATATAATTTCGTGGCTTAGAGCAGGCTATACATCACAAAAAGACCACACGCTACAGTGACTTCTACCTTGAAGCCACGTAGTGGGAGCACCGCACGGTCGAAAAGATTTCACGCGCACAATAGTCCGTTGTTTAAAGCATGTTACCCATTACACAGAAAACAGCCATATGCAACAGCATACGAATATTATAAATTCATGGGTGAGAGCAGGGTATACATCACAAAAAGCACACACGCTACAGTGACTTCCACCTTGAAGCCACGTAGTGGGAGCACCGCAAGGTCGAAAGATTTCACGCGCACAATAGTCCGTTGTTTAAAGCATGTTACCCATTGCACAGACAGCCGCCATATGCAACAGCACTCTTACACACAATACATTGAATTCAGTACGCACAAATAACTACGCACCATAGTACACAATAGGTACTATCTCGACTGCACTACAATTGGGCCTTAGAACATGTGATTATTTTAAATTCAAGGCTTAGAGAGGGCTAGACATCACAAAAAGCACACGTAATACAGCGAATGCTACCCTGAAGCCACGTAGTGGCAGCACCGCACGGTCGAAAATATTTCACACGCACAATATTTCACGCGTTCGTGGTTTAAAGCATGTTACCCTATACACAGAAAACAGCCATATCCAACAGCATGCGAATATTATAAATTCCTGGCTTAGAGTGGGCTTTACATCACAAAAAGGGCACACGCTACAGTGACTTCTACCTTGAAGCCACGTAGTGGGAGCACCGCACGGTCGAAAAGATTTCACGCGCACAATAGTCTGTTGTTTAAAGCATGTTTACTCATTACACAGACAACCGCCATATGCAACAGCACTCTTACACACGATACATTGAATTCAGTACGCACCAATAACTACGCACCATAGTACGCAATAGGGACCATCTCCACTGCACCACAATTGGGCCTTAGAAGATTATAATATTATAAATTCGTGGCTAAGAGCAGGCTATACATCACAAAAAGCGCACACGCTACAGTGACTTCCACCTTGAAGCCACGTAGTGGGAGCAACGCACGGTCGAAAAGATTTCACGCGCACAATAGTCCGTTGTTTAAAGCATCTTACCCATTACACAGAAAACAGCCATATGCAACAGCATACGAATATTATAAATTCGTGGCTTAGAGCAGGCTACACATCACAAAAAGGGCACACGCTACAGTGACTTCCACTTTGAAGCCACGTAGTGGGAGCACCGCACGGTTGAAAAAACTTCACGCGCACAATAGTCCGTTGTTTAAAGCATGTTACCCATTACACAGAAAACAGCCATATGCAACAGCATACGAATATTACAAATTCCTGGCTTAGAGCGGGCTATACATCACAAAAATCGCACACACTACAGTGACTTCTACCTTGAAGCCTTGTAGTGGGAGCACCGCACGGTCGAAAAGATTTCACGCGCACAATAGTCCGTTGTTTAAGCATGTTAACCATTACACAGACAGCCGCCATATGCAACAGCACTCATACGCACAATACATTGAATTCAGTACGCACAAATAACTACGCACCATAGTACACAATAAGTACTATCTCGACTGCACCACAATTGGGCCTATGAACATGTGATTATTTTAAATTCAAGGCTTAGAGCAGGCTATACATCACAAAAAGCACACACGCTACAGTGACTTCCACCTTGAAGCCACGTAGTGGGAGCACCGCAAGGTCGAAAAGATTTCACGCGCACAATAGTCCGTTGTTTAAAGCATGTTACCGATTACACAAAAAACAGCCATATGCAACAGCATAAGAATATTATAAATTCGTGGCTTAGAGCAGGCTACACATCACAAAAAGGGCACACGCTACAGTGACTTCCACCTTGAAGCCACGTGGTGGGAGCACCGCACGGTCGAAAAGATTTCACGCGCACAATAGTCCGTTGTTTAAAGCATGTTACCCACTACACAGAAAACAGCCATATGCAACAGCATACGAATATTATAAATTCGTGGCTCAGAGCGGGCTATACATCACAAAAAAGGCACACGCTACAGTGACTTCTACCTTGAAGCCACGTAGTGGGAGCACCACATGGTCGAAAAGATTTCACGCGCACAATAGTCCGTTGTTTAAAGCCGGTTACTCATTACCCAGAAAACAGCCATATGCAACAGCATACGAATATTATAAATTCGTGGCTTAGAGCAGGCTATACATCACAAAAATGGCACACGCTACAGTGACTTCCACCTTGAAGCCACGTAGTGGGAGCACTGCACGGTCGAAAAGATTTCACGCGCACAATAGTCCGTTGTTTAAAGCATGTTACCCATTACACAGAAAACTGCCATATGCAACAGCATGCGAATATTATAAATTCGTGGCTTAGAGCAGGCTATACATCACAAAAAAGGCACACCCTACAGTGACTTCTACATTGAAGCCACGTAGTGGGAGCACCGCACGGTCGAAAAGATTTCACGCACACAATATTCCGTTGTTGAAAGAATGTTACCCATTACACAGACAGCCGCCATATGCAACAGCACTCTTACACACAATACATTGAATTCAGTACGCGCAAATAACTACGCACCATAGTACGCAATAGGGACTATCTCCACTACACCAGAATTGGGCCTTAGAACATTAGAATATTGTTACGAGGCAGTGGGCATGGCTCTACCGTCGTGGACAACAAATCGATGAAAAAGAAGTGGACTCGCCGCGCGAGAGACTGCAGCTCTGAAGCGTCACTTTTACATGTAAATATAGGAAATACGCTCATTTCTCTCTTCCGTGTGTTTGCGATCCCCGTAACAAATTGGTGGGAGTGCTGGGTAACGAAGCGCCATACAACGGAGCTCCGCAGTGGTCGTCAAATCGGAGTTTCCGTGATGGAACACGGGACTGATCCCACGGCCACCTCTCCATCGGCCTCGGCGACGCCCGCACCATCCACGGCAACGCCTCCACTGGCCCCACCCCCACCCACGTACGTGCTGACGCATCCGAAGCATCCTGGAACGTTCTGCGGTACGGACGAAGTTGATGTCGACGACTGGATAGCCGACTACGAACGCACCAGTGCTCTCAACCGGTATGATCCGACTCTTATGCTGGCCAATGTGCTGTTTTACCTGAAAGGCACGGCCAAAGTCTGGTACGAGAACCATGAGGAGGAGATCGGCAGTTGGGACACCTTCAAGGAAAAGCTTCGCGACTTATTTGGGAAGCCCATCGGTCGAAAGGCGGCTGCAAAGAAGGAGTTGTCTATACGTGCTCAGACGTCCACAGAGCCGTATATTTCATATATACAGGACGTGCTGGCTCTCTGTCGTAAAGTTGACAACGACATGTCGGAGTCTGACAAGGTTGGCCACGTCCTCAAGGGCATAGCGGACGACGCGTTCAACCTGCTAATGTGCCGGAACTGTGCGACCGTCGACGAAATTATTGAGGAATGCCGGCGTTTTGAACTGGCCAAAAGCAGGCGGATTTCAAGATCATTTACTCGACTGCCGAACACCGCAGCGACGTCCTCCTGCGAAGATGGACTGTCCTCTCGTCGGCAGTCTTCACCAGCGTCTGAAATTACGCGAATTGTCCGGCGGGAAATCGAAGCAATTACACCTACTCTTCCCGCCAACGGCCACGTCGATTTGCAAGTACCTCAGGTTTGCTTGGTACAGTCGATTGTGCGGGAAGAACTGAGCAATTTGGGCTTCGATGTCTGCGCCGTTGCTCAGTCTCGACCAATTGGCTTCCGTTCAAGGTCGCCGCCTCGCCCCAGGTCACCACCCCAAGAAAGGTCTTATCCACGCTCTCGCAATCCGGCCGAATGGAGAACTGCGGATGATCGGCCGATCTGCTTTAACTGCCGCCGCATAGGTCACGTCGCACGGTATTGCCACAACCATTGGTCTTCGTCCCGAAACCAGTATAACACTGCTCGCCGCACCGATAGCTACCGTCGTTTCCAGCCTCCTGAGCCGATCGCCGACAACTACCGCCGGCCTCTGCCCGTCGATTCCTACGCCTGCGATGCCCCTGATACGCAGCACAGCCGCTCACCGTCGCCTCGACGTCACCAGTCTCGTTCGCCGCCAGGACGTCGCCCGTCGTCCCCTTCTCCTCTACGACGACGCCCGACCTCCCCGCTCAATTCTCACCAGGGAAACTAAGCGGTGCAGCTCTTGGAGGTGAAGCTGCATCCTCGATACCGACCTCAAATCCTCTCCTTGTACTGCCGACACGACGAAATTTGATCGACGTCGACGTTGACGGCCTGACTGTTTCTGCACTTGTTGACACTGGGGCGCATATTTCTGTGATGAGTGCCCGACTTCGTCGCCGCCTGAAGAAAGTGCTCACACCGGCTGCTCTTGGCATTATTCGTGTCGCCGACGGAAGAAGTCTTGCCATCACAGGAATGTGCACAGCACGCATCACTATCGCCGATCACCCCACATCTGTTCTCTTTGCAGTTATTGAGCAGTGCCCAAATGACCTAATTCTTGGTTTAGATTTCTTGTCCACCCATGCTGCTCTCATCGACTGTGCAACCGGCGTTCTTCAACTTGAACTGCCTCGACTTGGACCTGTGCCGTCCTCACCGTCACACCGCTTGTGCGCTGTTGATTATGTTCGGCTGTCACCGCAAGCCACCACGTGTGTTGCCTTAACGATATCACCAGCTCTTCCTGACGGTGACTACATAGTGTCTCCATTGGTGGATGTGCTCTTGGCTCGAAGTGTTGCTGTGCCGCATACAATCGTGACTATTGTGGACAACTACGTTCAGCTTCCGCTCCTTAACTTCAGTAGTTCGACCCAAGTTCTCCCGCAAGGCATTTCGTTAGCCCACGTTTCCCCACTTGATGCATGTAGCATCGTGGCATTGGACCCTGAAGACTGCTCGTCCCCTACTGCAGCCAGCCGAGCAAACGCACCTAGCGACGAAATCACGATGATGATCGCTCCTGATCTTCTGCCCTGTCAGTTGGCGCAACTCCACCACGTTCTGACTACCTACCGAGATATTTTCGACTTCGATGACCGCCCTTTAGGTCAAACGTCCTTCGTGCGTCATCAAATACATACCGGCGATGCTAATCCTGTTAGACGGCGACCGTATCGTGTTTCCCAGTCCGAACGCCAGGTCATACAACGAGAAGTCGAGAAAATGCTCTCCAAAGGAGTCATAGAGGCCTCTTCAAGTCCATGGGCGTCACCTGTTGTTTTAGTGAAAAAGAAGGATGGCAGCTGGAGATTTTGCGTTGACTACCGTGCCTTGAACAAGATAACCCGCAAAGACGTATATCCGCTGCCACGAATTGACGACGCCCTTGATTGCCTTCATGGCGCGCGATACTTCTCATCTATTGATCTGCGTTCGGGCTACTGGCAAATTTCTGTCGACGACTTAGACCGAGAAAAGACTGCCTTCGTCACACCGGACGGCCTTTATCAGTTCAAGGTTATGCCTTTTGGGCTGTGCAACGCCCCGGCAACGTTCGAACGCATGATGGACTCTCTTCTTCGTGGTTATAAATGGTCCATCTGTCTTTGCTACCTCGACGATGTGATTGTTTTTTTCCCCAACATTTGAAACTCACTTAACTCGTTTGTCGACCATTTTAGCCGTTTTTCGTCGAGCAGGACTCCAGCTGAACTCGAAAAAGTGCAATTTCGGCCGACAACAAATCACGATCCTTGGTCATCTTGTAAGTGCTGCTGGCGTCCAACCTGACCCTGACAAGGTTAGCGCTGTCAAGAATTTCCCTCTGCCTTCTTCAACCAAAGATGTTCGGAGTTTTGTGGGCTTATGCTCGTACTTCCGCCGCTTTATACGCGATTTCGCTACAATTGCACGACCACTAACTGATCTTCTCAAAAAGAACGTGCCCTTCTCGTGGGGCCAAGACCAAGCAGCTGCGTTTTCCACGCTGATCGACCTGCTCATTTCACCACCAATACTGGCTCACTTTGACCCGTCTGCGACGACTGAAGTACGCACAGACGCCAGTGCTCACGGAATCGGCGCCGTCCTCGCTCAACACCAGGGAGGCCAAACGCGTGTTATTGCGTATGCCAGCCGCCTTCTCTCCACATCTGAGCGAAACTATTCGATAACAGAGCGCGAGTGTCTTGCGTTGGTCTGGGCTGTAGCGAAATTTCGCCCCTACTTGTATGGCCGGGAGTTTTCAGTTATTACGGACCACCACGCTCTGTGTTGGCTGTCGTCGCTCAAGGACCCAACTGGTCGCCTAGGTCGCTGGGCTCTACGTCTCCAGGAGTATAACTTCGACGTAATTTATAAGTCTGGCAGGTTGCACCAAGATGCTGATTGTCTCTCGCGTTATCCAGTGGACCCTGCTAGACTCGCTGTCCATGAAGGCGATTCTTGTGTGCTCGCCATATCTGATTTGCACGACATCGGCACAGAGCAGCGCCGGGACGCAACCCTCAAGAAGGTCATTCAGCGAGTATCTTCAGGACATTCCGACCCTTCGCTCCGTCAATATGTCCTTCGCAACGACATTCTGTATCGTCGCAACATGAAGTCTGATGGCCCGGAATATTTGTTAGTTATTCCCCGACACCTGCGTGCCACTATTCTTCAACATCTGCATGACGCACCGACGGCGGGACACCTGGGTTTTTCACGCACCTATCACCGCGTGCGGCAACGGTTCTTTTGGCCTGGCATGTATAAATTTGTGCGCCGTTATGTCGCTGCTTGCGAGCGCTGCCAGCGTCGGAAACGTCCTGCTCTCCGTCCGGCTGGCCTGCTCCAACCTATCGACATTCCCCCGGAACCATTCTTCCGCATCGGCCTCGACTTGCTCGGACCTTTCCCGACGTCCGTGTCAGGCAACAAGTGGATCGCTGTCGCAACCGACTATGCGACCAGATACGCGATAACTCGTGCCTTGCCGACTAGCTGCGCTACAGACGTCGCAGACTTTCTCCTAAATGACGTCATTCTGCGGCATGGAGCTCCGCGCCAGCTTTTGACGGATCGGGGCCGCTGCTTCCTCGCAAAAGTTATCGACGAAATCCTCCGGAGCTGCTCTACCGAACATCACCTTACTACTGCCTACCATCCCCAGACTAACGGTCTCACGGAGCGTCTCAACCGAACTCTTACAGACATGTTGTCTATGTACGTCTCTGCTGACCACCGTGACTGGGACGCAATGCTCCCCTACGTTACATTTGCATATAATTCGTCAAGACATGACACCGCCGGCTACTCTCCATTCTTTCTTTTGTACGGCTGCAACCCTGCGTTGCCATTCGACACACTCCTTCCTTCTGCTACTATCCAACCAACGGTGTATGCGCAGGACGCTGCTTCTCGAGCCCGCGTCGCTCGCCAAATCGCGCACACTAGGCTCAGTGCTTCTCAGGCCGCACAAAAAGTCCGCTACGATGACTCGCACCGCGACGTTGACTACCCTGATGACTCGCTTGTCCTACTCTGGACGCCGTATCGACGTGAAGGTTTGTGCGAGAAGCTCCTCCCACGATACACAGGACCCTACAAAGTTCTCCGCAAGGTCACCGACGTCGACTACCTCATCACTCCCGTTCAACCGCACTCATCCTCTGCCACACCATCTACTGATGTTGTTCATGTGTCGCGCCTAAAGCCCTACTATACTGCCAGTCCTGATTGACTTAGGGGCGCCGTGACGGCGCTTTGTTCGCCGGGGGTGATGTTACGAGGCAGTGGGCATGGCTCTACCGTCGTGGACAACAAATCGATGAAAAAGAAGTGGACTCGCCGCGCGAGAGACTGGCAGCTCTGAAGCGTCACTTTTACATGTAAATATAGGAAATACGCTCATTTCTCTCTTCCGTGTGTTTGCGATCCCCGTAACAATATTATAAAGTCGTGGCTTAGAGCTGGCTATACATCACAAAAGCGCACACGCTACAGTGACTTCCACCTTGAAGCCACGTAGTGGAAGCACCGCACGGTCGAATAGATTTCACTCGCACAATAGTCCGTTGTTTAAAGCATGTTACCCATTACACAGACAGCCGTCATATGCAACAGCACTCTTACACACAACACATTGAATTCAGTACGCACATATAACTATGCACCATAGAACACAATAGGAACTATCTCCTCTGCACCACGATTGGTCCTTAGAACATGCGAATAATATAAATTCGTGGCTTAGAGCAGGCTATAGATCACAAAAAGCGCACACGCTACAGTGACTTCTACCTTGAATCCACGTAGTGGGAGCACCGCACGGTCGAAAAGATTTCACGCACACAATATTCCGTTGTTGAAAGCATGTTACCCATTACAAAGACAGCCGCCATATGCAACAGCACTGTTACACACAATACATTGAATTCAGTACGCGCAAATAACTACGCACCACAGTACGCAATAGGGACTATCTCCACTACACCAGAATTGGGCCTTAGAACATTAGAATATTATAAAGTCGTGGCTTAGAGCAGGCTATACATCACAAAGCGCACACGCTACAGTGACTTCCACCTTGAAGCCACGTAGTGGAAGCACCGCACGGTCGAATAGATTTCACTCGCACAATAGTCCGTTGTTTAAAGCATGTTACCCATTACACAGACAGCCGTCATATGCAACAGCACTCTTACACACAACACATTGAATTCAGTATGCACATATAACTACGCACCATAGAACACAATAGGGACTATCTCCATTGCACCGCGATTGGGCCTTAGAACATGCGAATATTATAAATTCGTGGCTTAGAGCAGGCTATAGATCACAAAAAGCGCACACGCTACAGTGACTTCTACCTTGAATCCATGTAGTGGGAGCACCGCACGGTCGAAAAGATTTCACGCGCACAATATTCCGTTGTTGAAAGCATGTTACCCATTACACAGACAGCCGCCATATGAACAGCACTTTTACACACAATACATTGAATTCAGTACGCACAATTGACTACGCACCATAGTACACAATAGGTACAATCTCCACTGCACCACAATTGGGCCTTAGAACATGTGATTATTTTGAATTCAAGGCTTAGAGAGGGCTAGACTTCACAAAAAGCACACACACTACAGTGAATGCTACCCTGAAGCCACGTAGTGGGAGCACTGCACGGTCGAAAATATTTCACACGCACAATATTTCACGCGTTCGTGGTTTAAAGCATGTTACCCATTAGACAGAAAACAGCCATATGCAACAGCATGCAAATATTATAAATTCCTGGCTTAGAGTGGGCTATACATCACAAAATGCGCACACACTACAAGGACTACTACCTTGAAGCCACGTAGTGGGAGCACCGCACGGTCGAAAAGATTTCACGCGCACAATAGTCCATTGTTTAAAGCATGTTACCCATTACACAGACAGCCGCCATATGCAACAGCACTCTTACACACGATACATTGAATTCAGTACGCACAAATAACTACGCACCATAGTACACAATAAGTACTATCTCGACTGCACCACAATTGGGCCATAGAACATGTGATTATTTTAAATTCAAGGCTTAGAGCAGGCTTTACATCACAAAAAGCACACACGATACAGTGACTTCCACCTTGAAGCCACGTAGTGGGAGCACCGCAAGGTCGAAAAGATTTCACGCGCACAATAGTCCGTTGTTTAAAGCATGTTACCCATTGCACAGACAGCCGCCATATGCAACAGCACAATTACACACAATACATTGAATTCAGTACGCACAAATAACTACGCACCATAGTACACAATATAGTACTATCTCGACTGCACTACAATTGGGCCTTAGAACCTGTGATTATTTTAAATTCAAGGCTTAGAGAGGGCTAGACATCACTAAAAGCACACGTAATACAGTGAATGCTACCCTGAAGCCACGTAGTGGCAGCACCGCACGGTCGAAAATATTTCACACGCACAATATTTCACGTGTTCGTGGTTTAAAGCATGTTACCCTATACACAGAAAACAGCCATATCCAACAGCATGCGAATATTATAAATTCCTGGCTTAGAGCGGGCTATACATCACAAAAAGTGCACAAACTACAGTGACTTCTACCTTGAAGCCACGTAGTGGGAGCACCGCACGGTCGAAAAGATTTCACGCGCACAATTGTCCGTTGTATAAAGCATGTTACCCATTACACAGACAGCCGCCATATGAACAGCACTTTTACACACAATACATTGAATTCAGTACGCGCAAATAACTACGCAACGTAGTACACAATAGGGACTATCTCCACTGCACCACAATTGGGCCTTAGAACATGCGAA
>WOVY01008671.1:0-14727 GCA_013436015.1 Rhipicephalus annulatus | reverse complement strand
TCCAGTGCGCGCGTTTTCCGCGTACCACAAGGCAACTACGATAGGCGTCATTTATTATGTAAACGAAGAGAATACAGACTCGAGCCCTCGAGAAATTGCTTTCTTCGACGGCTCCTGTACTTGGTTTTCACCGCTTTGGACGGTCGCGTTGTGTGAAAGTAATGTTCGAGTACGAGTCGTTGCCTACTCACGTCAAGGTTGAATATGTGCGTCATCCGGTACGCCCTTATGTACCGAGGCCTCTACAGTGCCATAATGTTTGAAATTCGGGCATTTCAGTGCAGTTGTAAGGGTGTGGTAACTCGCAAACGATGTGGTGGACCTCATGACGATGGCAACTGCAACGCTGCCACAAATTGTCCTAACTACACGGGCGCCCACAACGCAATATCAAAAGACTGTCCTGAAATGAGGAACCAAATAACTATCATGAAGAAGATGTTTTGGGACCACTCCACGCACAGAGAAGCTGCAAGGGCTGTCCGGCGCAGTACACGTCGTTCACGACACCGACGCAAACGAGGGAGCAGTGCTAATCGAGTTGAAGAACTGACATCAAATGTCCAGGCTTCACCGTCTCGTCGTTTTGCTTTTACCGGCCAGAAATGAAGATGTCTGTGCTTTCGTACCTTTGCAGCCGACGAATGTACGAGCCAACCAGCCATCGGCCCTTAATATTTCGGAGTGGCCTTCTTTACCATCAAGACCCACGTGTACGCCTTCCACACATAATGCTGCTGAACGCAGCGAGCAAGACGACAAGATGAATAATAATGACATCAAGAGTATGCTTAGAAATTTGATGGGTTCAATGCGCGAGATCCTTAGTGGTCTAAATACTCCGGTAGCTAAAGCTGCTGTCCAGTTACTTGAAGTGCTGGAGCCACTTCTTGTTCTTCTTCAGTAAGCGAACGTGGCCTCGATGTTCGAAGATCGCATGCAGCAGACGTTTGTTATGCAGTGGATTGCTCGTGGTTTACGTGGCCGTCTCTCTGATTTCAGACAGTGGGCATTGAAATACCAGTTCCCAGTTATTGTCATCTGCGAACCAAACATGGATTCTACATTCCATTTATCTGGATACGTCACGCTTTCGTCTCGCAGTGATCACCGTGCAAGCAAGATGCTAGTTTGTGTACGCCGCGATATGACGTACGTACGACATGACGTTCTGTCGAATGCAATAAATGATTACGTTTGCTTGACTATAAAGTATAAGAGGCGCACGTTGTCAGTTATCGGCGGATACATCCATCCAAATGCGAAGATGGACTGCTCTCACTAGAGGTCTGTGCTTCAGGCTGCTCAGAGCCCCCACATTGTCGTTGGAGCTTTCAACGCTCATCATCACCTTTGGGGAAGTCCTGTAATGAACGGCCATGGCAGAGATTTGTGCAATTTCTTGTGTATTTTTGGACTAAGCGTGTTGAACGACAGATTGCCCACTTTCATTCGGGGTACTTCTTACAGCAGCTGCCTCGACATTGCATTTGTATCCAGGTGTCTCCTGTCTTCTGCACCTTGGTCCGCGGATATAGAGACTCACGGTAGTGATCACTTGACAACATATGTTCAATTTAGGTGGTACCGCCGTTCAGCCACACGCTGCATTCACCAGACAGACTGGCTTCTCTTCAAGTCATCTGTGAAAACCAGCTGTCAGCGCACAACTACATCATCCGAAGTAGAAGACATTATTTCTTCGTTCCTGCGTGACACAACAAGACAAGTTACCATTCCGCTGCAACGATCAGCTATTGACATACAATACGAGGCCCTTCGTGCTATCCGTCGCCGCACAGAACAACGATAAAGAAGAGCAAGATCACCGTCAGACCTCTCAGCCTGTCATCAAGCTTAACGACACGTTCTTCGGCATCTCAACAAGCTGGACAGGCAACGATGGAGGTCGTTCTGCGGTTCTTTGGACCCAAGACCGCCTCTCTCTAAAATCTGGCTGATATTACAAAGTCTACAATCTTCTCACAACAAATTTGGCCATTCCATGCTGTGGCTCTACATCAGGGTCGGATTGAATTAGACATAGCCAAGGAGTACTGTAGCCTTGTCGTTTCCACCGCTCACACTGTGACCCAAACTCTTACCGCCAATGTGCCCCCGTGCTTCGACGAGCGCCTCGAAGGGCCTTTTACAATGCAGGAACTGGACGCTGCAATTTCACTTTCGCGACGCTCATCGGCACCCGGGCTGGACGGAATTACGTACGCTGCACTTCGCCATCTTGATACAAAAGTACGACGGATCCTGTTATTTTACTACAACACCTCCTGGGTGTCAGGAAATGTTCCAGATAAGTGGAAGTGCAGCTGCATAATCACACTGCTTAAACCGGGGAAGTGCCCTAATGAGCTTTCATCTTACCGGCCGATCGCCTTAAGCAGCTGCGTTGGCAAAGTCATGGAAAGGATGGTATTGTCGAGATTAGAGTGGCTTTTAGAGAGCTATAATCGCTTTCCTGCGTTCATGAATGGCTTTAGGAGAGGCCGATCAGCCATTGACGGGGTCATCAACTTGGTCTCCGATGTTGAACAGGAAAGATGTCGAGGCACATTTGTGGCTGCTGTTTTTCTTGACATAAAGGCGCCTACGACGTCTTACATTATGCCATCCTTGATGCGCTTGAGGATCGTGAGCTACCTTAGCGACCGTACTGTGATATGTTAACAAGCGATGGAGATACAGACCAATATAACATTCACCGTGGTGTTCCCCAATGGAGTATTCTCAGTCTGACACTTTTTAACATCACCTTGATTGGACTTGCTACTGAACTTCCTGACACGGAGAAGGCGAGCACTTATGCGGACGACATCTGCGTCTGGACGGTTGGAGCCACGCGCCCCCAACTGCGTGCTCGACTGCAACGTGCAGTGACCATCACAGCAACGTACCTACGCCGCCTGGGTCTCGCACTGTCAACTGAAAAGTGCGCAGTGCTTGCATTTGCACGAAAACAAATGACAAGATACCCACTAACTGTGAATGGAACAGAAATTCGTGCTGTTGTGAAACACAAATTCCTGGGTGTTATCCTCGAAAGCAATCTATCGTGGTCAAAACACATCACAGCCTTGAAGTCAAAGCTCAAGAGTTTTGTCCATGTTCTTCGGGTCATGGACGGAGCAAGATGAGGCCCTTCGGAGGCAGCTCTGCTGCAACTGTGCCAATCTTTATTCTTAGGGTGCTTACGATGCAGCACACCCGTGCTTTCAAGCATGAAGCCCAGTTGTGCGAGCACGCTTTAAAGCATCCAAGCTCAAGGGTTGCGCACATGTTTGGGCTTACCTCAATGCACATCAACCAAGGGATCTCTCGCCGAAGCTCAGGCTTGTCCAATCAAAGTATTTGTGCTCTGCGAGCCTCTTCGAGTCCACCTTCGCCTGTTGACTCGACACAGGCAACATTCCCTAACAGCACTCCCTGCCAGCCACCGAGACTGCAGTTATTCAAGAGCTATATCGCGGCTCGAGAACTTCATATCACCAAGATTCTCTCCCCACGTGTTCCTGAGGCACCTCCGTGGCTCCTTCCTAGACCACTTGTCATAATTCAGATTCCTCGGATTATGACGAAGTCCCTTGTATCATCGAACGGCCTAAAGCAACTTACACTGCTGCACATTCATACTATGTACGACGGTGTAGGGCGCGTATATAACGATGCATCTACCACGTCACGTACCTCCGCCGCAGCCTTTGACATTCCGCAGATGAAGATGGCTCGACATTTCAATGTAGATCACAAGACCACATCAACAGCCGCGGAACTTGTTGCTATTCGGGAGGCAATACGTTTCATGTCGACAGAACCCGCTCGTAAATGGACAATACTGTGCGATGCCAAAGCTGTTCTTCAAACCATCCATGGCTTCATGAGACAAGGTCCATATCATACTTTATCGATTGAAATAGCAGAGCTTCTTGGCATTGCTACAAAAAAATGGACATCATGTAACAATTGAATGGATACCTGCTCATTGTGGCATAATGGGCAATGACGAGGCGAACGCTGAAGCTAAGAGAGCTTTAAATAGTGCCCCGGAAGTGTGCATCGCATTTTCTCGACACGATACTAACATCCTACTTCGGCGCGTAGTGCGCGACTCCATCTTAGAGCACTGGCAGAAACCAGTACCCTAGCACAAGCGGCTGCACAAATGGAACCCGGAAATGAAGTTGATTGATATATGGAGTTTAACGTCCCAAAACCACCATATGATTATGAGAGACCCGTAGTGAAGGGCTCCGAAAATTTAGACCACCTGGGGTTCTTTAACGTGCACCCAAATCTGAGCGCACGGGCCTACAACATTTCCGCCTCCATCGGAAATGCAGCCGCCGCAGCCGGGATTCAATACCGTGACCGGGAATGAAGTTCCATATGCCTCACAAGTTAAATGATGATTAGTGGAGTTTATTGGCGCAAGGGCCAGATGTAGCCAAAGAGCGCCAGAGCGATGATAATGAACTGTGCAATGTGCAGTGTAGATAAAACAGATGTGACGTGGCTGTAAATGGGCCTAAAACAGTCGCTGTAGGTGCATAAAAATATATATATAGTAAAATTATGGCAATGACAAATGATGTGTGCTATGGAAACATAAAATGGTTTAAAAGTGATATGTATATCAAATAAAAACTTGGCATGGAGCACCAGCGCCTCGACAGAGCCCTTAAAACAAGAGCATGGCGGCTGGGCTCATTGAAAGCTGCTATCACAGCGGCATCCTCTGAACAGAGGATGCGCTATGAACCTGTTGGGCTAAAAACATTTAATGTTGGGCTAAAAACATTCAATGTTGGGCTAAAAACATTCAATACTACATCCTTTAAAAAACTTAAAACTGATTTGCATCAAAGAGCGGCTCTTCACCGAGAAACATTATCGGATGTAGAGGAAGATTATAGCGGTATGCTAAAGCAAAATATTTCTCTCACTTTCAGCTTCAGGACACTCCAGGAGGACGTGAGGACGGTTAGTCTCTCACCACATCTACCACAAGTAGGAGGTTCATCGCCAGTCAGCAGAAAGCTATGGGTACCATAGGTGTGTCCTATTCTGAGGCGACAGAATAGGACATCAGTTCGCCGTGTTCTTGTAGCGGAGGGCCAGTAACCCAACCGCGGCTTAATCAAGCGAAGCTTATTATTTGTTTCTGTGTCCCACAAGCGTTGCCAGTGGTTTCGCAGTTTCTTACGTAGGGAGGGTTTTAGGTCTGTTGCAGGGACAGTAGCGGTGGGGTTAATAGCGCGCAATATAATTGAGGTGGCCATTTCGTCAGCTAGCACATTGCCCTCGATGCTTCTATGGCCAGGTACCCAGCAAATACTAACATGCCGGTTGGACATGTACGCAGTACATAGGACGGAATACAGCTCAATTATTACCGGATTTCTCAATCTGAAAAGTGATCCTAATGCATTTACGACGCTTAATGAGTCTGTGAATATAATTGATTTTTGTATGTTTGATTTCCGTATAAGCTTCACAGCCGACAATAGTGCATAACCCTCAGCCGTAAATATGCTTGTTTTAGGGTGCAGCACACCGGATTCCGAGAAGGATGGTCCAACGGCTGCATAAGCCACCCCTATATGCGACTTAGAAGCGTCGGTATAAAACTCTGCGCATGAGCACTTGGACTGGAGTTCTCGGAAATGCATTTTAATATGTGCTTCTGGTGCGTGTTTAGTGATCTCGACAAATGAGGTGTCACAGTGTATAAGCTGCCACTGCCATGGGGGTAAAAGTATCGCTGTGGGCGTGGGACAAATTTCTAGCAGCGGAACACCCATTTCCTCACTTAAGTTTCTCAGACGCAAAGAGAACGGCTTTCTCACTGTGGGGCGATTATGGAAGAGGGTGGCAGCGGTCTTATCGTTTATAGTTGAATAAGATGGATGCTTGATGTTTGCGCGTACCTTTATAAAATATGTGAAACTGCTATAGGATTGCTGCAGGTGAAGTGACCACTGATTCGACTCTACATAGAGGCTCTGGATCGGACTGGTCCTGAAAGCACCAGTTGAAAGTCGGATACCCAGATGATGAACGGGGTCTAGGATTTTTAATGCACTTGGCGTTGCGGAATGATAAATTATAGAGGCATAATCAAGGCGTGACCCGACAAGGCTTTTGTATAACTTCAAGAGCCACTTTCGATCACTACCCCATGTTGTACGTGACAGGAGTTTTAGGACGTTCATTGCTTTCAAACATTTCATTTTGAGATATTTAATATGGGGAATAAACGTCAGCTTAGAATCTAAAGTGGTTCCCAGGAATTTCTGCTCGCTGTTCACAGAGAGTTGGTCTCCCTTGATCGCAACATTTGGTAGTGGCATTACCCCTCGTTTGTTGGAGAAAAGTATGCAAGTACTTTTCTTTGTGTTTATTTTAATACCATTTTCATCCACCCATTTAGAGAATTTATTCATTCCAAGCTGCACTTGTCGTTCGAAGGTAGACATATTGCATGATTTGAAACTCATCTGCACATCATAAACATACACGGAATAAAACATCGCACTTGGAATGACTGACTGCAGGGAGTTCATTTTTACAAGAAAGAGTGTGCAACTAAGCACGCCGCCTTGCGGAACACCAGTCTCTTGGGTAAAAGTTATAGAGAGAGTATTTCCCACTTTCACGCGAAAGGTTCGGTTAGACAAATAACTTTTAATTGTGTTTAGCATGTTCCCACGGATGCCCATGGTGGCAAGATCGCGGAGAATCCCGAACCGCCATGTGGTGTCGTACGCCTTCTCTAAGTCTAGGAATACCGAAGTACGAACTGCCTATGAATAAATGCATCTCTGATGTGTGTCTCTATGCGAACAAGGTTGTCTGTTGTCGACCTCCCCTCTCTGAAACCACACTGAAGGGGGTCTAGTATACTGTTACTTTCTAGAAAGTGGATTAAGCGCCGGTTTATCATTTTCTCATACAGTTTGCATAGACAGCTTGTTAGCGCTATTGGCCTGTAGCTGGCGGCCAAGAACGGATCTTTGCCTTGTTTAAGTACTGGGATGACTATAGCTTCTTTCCATGACAATGGAATATACCCAGCTGCCCACATGATATTGAAGAGAGTTAGCAGTGTTTTTAGTGCTTCGGGGTGAAGGTACTTGACCATTTCGTATGTTATACGATCGACTCCTGGTGCCGAGTTGTTGCAGCACGCAAGAGATGCCTTAAGTTCAGCTAATGTAAATGGGCAGTTGTAAGTCTCACTGGATGGACGTTTACATTTAAGAGGCTGCCGCTCTTCGCGTTCTTTGAATTTTAAGAACGTTTCAGAATAGTTTGATGCACTTGAGACGTATTCAAAGTGTTCGCCAAGGCAGTCCGCCTGCTCCTCTAAGCTCCCACCTCAGCTATTTACCAAGGGTAGGGGGTGCGACTCCCGACCCATTAACTTGTTTACCCTATTCCAAACCTTTGTTTCGTCGGTGTAAGAATGATACCAGAGATGTACCTATTCCAACTTTTTTTCTTTGCAAGACGACGCGTTCTTCTCGCTTGTGACTTCACCTGTTTGAAATTGACGAGGTTTTTCAGCCGTTGGGTAATTTCGGAGTAATCTCCAAGCTTTATTTTGACTATTTCGCACTTTCCGACAATCGTCATTCCACCATGGGATGCGACGCTTATTAGTAATTCCGTTAGTTTGCTTAATGCATTTCACTGCAGCATCAATAATAAAATCTGTTAGGTAAGCCACAGCATCGTCTATATTAAAACCAGCAATGTTCTCTCCATCTAAAAATGTGTTTTCTCGGAACAATTCCCAGTTGGCTCACTTGGTGTTCCAACGAGGAAAGTCAGGCGAGCATGTATCTTCTTTAGTTAGCTTCAACATTTTCGGGAAGTGGTCACTCCCAAAGAGATTCTTGAGAACAGACCACTCCAGATAAGGAATTAGTGTACTGGTGACAATACTCAGGTCTATAGAAGAGTATGTGTTGTGCGTAGAGCTATAATATGTTGATTCTTTTTTGTTAAGTAAACATGCACCTGACGAAAACAGAAAGTGTTCTATTAGGCGTCCTCGTGCATCCAAACAGGAGTCGCCCCATAGAGGATTATGTGCATTTAGATCACCAACGACTATATATGGCGGAGGAAGTTTATCAATGAAACTTTGAAATTCTGTCTTCGAAAGTTGATAGCATGGAGGAATGTAAATAGAAGTAATTGTTAGTCGCTTCCTAAACAGCACTGCTCGGACAGCAACTGCCTCAAGAGAAGTTCGAAGGTTTATTTGCTTACAGGCAACACCTTTATCAACTATTATAGCGACACCGCTCGACGAGGCGGCAGCGTCGTCACGGTCTTTGCGGAAGATGGCATATTGCTTCAGAAAATTTGTTTGTGTGGACTTGAGATGTGTTTCCTGAACACGCAGCACCTTTGGAGTATGTTTATTAAGGAGTTCTCTAATGTAATCGAGGTTATGGAGAAGTCCTCTCACATTCCACTGTAGAATCTGCGTGTCCATTTTAGATGTGTTTTGTGCTGTGTGCTCAAGGATGGAAAATTAGCTCACGGACCCTTTCCAGGGGCCGTGGCACGAGATTTTTCTTTTTTGGATCGGTCGACCGAGTCGCGCCGATCCTTAGGCGCTTGCTGCGCCCTCACGCTCGGAGTTGTGTCCATTGCCTCTAGCGAGGCACTGGACAAGCGCTCTTGCGAGCGCTGCAGTTGTTTTGAGGGCCTCGCCTCTAAAGACAAGGCCTTCGCTGCCCCCAGCCCGGAGGTTGGTGGGTCCTTCTTCGATGGCGGAGCAGCACTGGCTGCAACCGCCGAGGGGGCTGATGGTGTCACCGATGGCTCACTACGCGTGTTGCCAGACAGGCGCCAGGGGCCGTCGTGGCGCTGCCCCCTGACGCGCCACTTCGGCAAAGCTGGTTTCTGGCAGGTAGGACACCTGCCTTCGTGCCTCCCTAAATGAAATGTTTTGTTGTACTTTAATTGTGACAATTTCCTTTTCTTTTTTCCAGCTTGGGCATGACCGTGAGTATGCGGCATGCTCCCCGTTACAGTTCGCACAGTGAGGAGAGTTTTCACAGGCATCAGATGTGTGTTCGTCAGCACTGAATTTCGCACAAGTTAGGCGGCCTCGGCAGTTCTGTGAACTGTGGCCGAACCGCTGGCATTTGAAACATCGGAGGGGGTTTGGTATATACGGCCTCACTCGAAGCTTGATATACCCAGCCTCAACGGAGTCGGGCAGTACACTTGAACTGAAGGTAAGTATCAGGTGTTTAGTCTGGACTTCTTTGCCATCACGCCTCATGCTAATTCGTTTTACGTTTATGACATTCTGTTCGCTGAAATCCTCCAGGAGTTCAGCCTCCGTCAGCCCTAACAGGTCATCATCTGAGACAACGCCACGGGTGGTGTTCATGGTTCGGTGAGGGGTTACTATTAATTTGGTGTCTGCAAATTTCGTTAGGTTAGGCAATTTTTCATATTGTTTCTGGTCGCGGAGCTCCAACAGGAGGTCACCACTTGCCATTCTCGAAACTTTATTTCCTGGGCCAAAGATTTCTGTCAAAGACTTTGAAACAAGAAAAGGTGAAATTGTTCGCACTGGTTTGCCGGGTGTGTCAGCGTGGATAACGTGGAATCGGGGAAAGGATACTCTCTGGTGACCAAAAAACTGGAATACTTCATCGGTGCGCCCTCTTTTCTGAGGGCGATCAGGGAGTGGGGGGGAAGGAGCTAGCCATAAGAAAAGGTTTATTTTCGGCAGCGGCGCCAACCACCCACCATGGAGTCCTACAAGGGGACGCTGCAGGGTCTGTAAGCACAGGACCTGCAGACGCCAGCTGTACACCACCACTATAACCGAATATGGTGTATCCAAGGTAGGATAGCCACACAGGGTTAACCCTTGCCGCCAGGAAACACGGAAGTCAACGGAAGAGAGTAGAGGACAGGAAAGATTTAGAGTAAGAGAAAAGACAAAGATGTGAGGGGGAGACAGGAAAAGGCGACTGCCGATTCCCCCCAGGCGGGTCAATCCGGAGGTGCCGTCTACGTGAAGCCAGGGCCAAAGGGGTGTGTTGCCTCTGCCGGGGGGCCTTAAAGGTCCAATCACTCAGGCGTCAGCTCAACCCCCAGGATCCCCTTTTCCCCAGACACGGCAAAGCCACGCACGGCAAGGCGTGGGAGGGAGTCAAAACTCCCCCGTTAGCTCGGGTCCGTGGTGTCGCTACACACCAAACGCCTACCTGCGCAGGTGCCCCTGCGGGGGCCTCACAAGTTAAAGCAAATCATCTCATGCATTATCCACCGCATACGCCTCGGGTATGGCTTACACGAGACGTTACACCCACTTGATTGGCTGTAATGAAACAGGTCCCAATTGTGGTCACTGTCGGTTGCCAGAAACGCTCGAACTTATATTTTGCGACTGACCAGCATATGCAAGCGAACGTCAGCAACTGATATCTTCGATTGGCCGATATATTAGTGGAGGATTAACCGATGAGAATGTGTTAGGTCCTTGGCCTGACGACAACAGCACACATGTGGTTATACGAGCCGTCATCGCTTTCTTAGAAGCCACTGGACTGGGTGCACGTCTCTATAGTTACCTAGCCTAATAAGAACATATCATCTCTCTACCTCACCATCGTCATTCATCCCTCTTTCACTTTCCAGTCTCCCTTCCACAGTGTAGAGTAGCAGGCCAGGGCAAACTATAGCTCAGGCCAACCTCTCCACCTTTTTGTAAATAAATTCTCTCTCTCTCTCTAGGTGGCGCTGGTTAACCAGGTCAACGACCCCTACGTAAGCATAGGTGGCGCTCGTTGTCGGTGTGAGGCGAGAGGGAAAAGCCGGAAACTGCCAGCGGTGTGCCATTTTTTGTGTGGTGCTGGTACGTAGAGAAGCAACATGCCTTCCAGCCAACAATCAAGTAGCCGGGAGAGGAAGAAGTCGACAAAGCGGGCACCTCGGCGGCCCGAGCCCACGACCTCAGCACCACCCGATTCCAACAAGTGGGCGTCTCGGCGGCCCCAACCAACAACTTTGGCACCACCACCGGGCCCCAAAACGCCAAGGCAAAGCGTGGCCACGTGGGCGCGGCAAGAGGGGCAAGAGGTGCCACGCTACTTTGTCAGCGACACACCTAGGAAGATGCTGGGGCGTATTCAGCGCGACCTGCCCCTGGACCCTGTCCCGTGGCCATTCCGGTGCTGTACACTGGCGGACATCAAGAAGGCAGCCGGAGGCGCCCAACTGCCTACGAATGCTGCGGTGGAATTCTGCGCCACGTGTCGTGTGACAGTGAACCACCAGTGCCATTATAAAGGTACCATGCACGTTGCGCCGACAATGCGGCTGCTGAGTGGACGGCCACCACGGGGAAGGCTTCAAAACCAGCCCCGCTCAGCCAGCGCTCGGACACTGACCTGGCGGCCCTTTGCCGACAGCAAATGGGGAGGACCCCCATTTCTCGGTACTGCTTTCAGGGCGGCCGCCACCCGCAACCAGCAACGGGCCACCGATGAACGGCGTCGCCACCATGGACGTGGACCGTCTCTTCGACTGTAGGGCCACGCGGAGCCCCCCCCCCCCATATAACTCTACAGCAGGCCAAATATATGTTTTTTATTTCTCAATTGTATTGGTTGTGTTAACTTTTTTAGCAGCAGTTGCAGGGCTAGGCTGAGGCTAGCTGTTGCCCATTGCGTCTTTGCATGCATGGGCGACGACTGGCTGCTTTTGCAGACAAGTATATAGTGTGAATTAGGGAGAACAGGATGTGGAGGTCTATGCGCACCCGCGACCATTTCGCTGGCATTTCGCCCTACTGCCGCTCTCCTCGTTCCTTTCCCACTGCTCTGGCAATGGTGCGAGGTGATAGATGGCGTCTCGCGCGGGCGTGGCACGTGTTCTCGGGAGGCCGACTCTCGTGCGCGCCAGGATGGGCGCTCTCTCCTCCGCGATCGGCGCCGGGTAAGCACGTGTTTCCCTCGTCCGCGTCCCCTCTGGTAATCGCCGTACTGTAGCCTGCCTGGCGGGCCTTGGCATCCCGGCAGGCGTGTTTACTTGAGTGCTAGCTTCGGTACCGTACGCTAAGCCAACAGCGGTGCCTAGTGCTTGAAGTAGTCGTACCACACCAAGCCGCACTTGCCATAGGCCTACGCGTACGAGGTTTGCCCTAACTCTCGCGAACAGGCCCAGTGGTCATCGTGAGAACGCGCAGCATAGCCGCAAGGGACCTTTTCCCGACCGGCATGTCAAAGCTCGCCATTGCCAGCTGCGACGTGCTCGCGGTTTCTCTTTATCGTGAACGTCCGGAGCCTTTGCTCCCCACGTCCCAGGAGCGGACGTTCATTCAGTGATCTTATTGTTGTGCTCAGGGTGCTGCCAAAGACAATAAATTGTTAGTGTATTACTGTTATTCGTACACTGTCTGTTTTGCCGCGCTGCTCTAAACGCCTTGTTAGTCGAGCGTGCGCAGAGTGGTGCGCTACACGCGAGTGGTGATGTAGTCGCGGCCCTGTAGCTCGCTAGGCGTGAACCGTGGTGATAATACGCTTTGGTGAGTAGCGAATTCACCACAGTAGATATACGTGGCCTCTGACTACGCCACAAGCTACGACGCCTCTCGCGCTCTTCGAAGAAGTGGCGCCACAGACGTCGCCGATTTTCTTCTACGCGACATGGTTTCGCAACATGGTGCTCCACGCCAGCTGCTCACTGACCAAGGCCGCATATTTCTATCGAGTTATAGCGACATCCTAATCTCATTTTCAAGCGAGACAAGCTTATGGCAAACCGACAGCGTCTGAAGAAGACGAAGAAGTTGCGCCGTGTGTTGAAGCCAGCACGAGAAGCAGAGGAAGCCAGCAAGAATGACAGCGTCTGCGGATTGTCCATGCCAGGACAGGCTTACCATGAGCTCAATACACTGATGGCTTACCATGAGCTCAATACATCGTACCATCCGCAAACAAATGGCCTCACAGAGCGTCTGAACCAAACCCTAACCGAGATGCTTTCAAAGTACGTCTCCTCAGACCACTCTGACTGAGACCTCGCTCTACAATACGTGACATTTGCGCAAAATTCTTCGCGCCTTGACACAGCTGGTTATCTCAATTTTTCCTTTTGTTCGGCCGCAAACCCACATTGCCCCTCGAAACAATCATTTCGTTGCCAGCAGCTCCGACCAAAGAATAGGCCCTGGACGCTATTAGCCGGGCCGCCCACGCACGCGAAGCCGATCGCGTTCACCTTTTGACCTCCCAAGTAAACCAACACCGTCGGTCTGAACAACGACACTGCGATGTGCACTTTTTGCCCGGTTTGTTGGTTCTGCTGTGGTCTCCGACTAGGCAAGTTGGCCTGTCTGACGAACTGCTCTTTCGGTACACAGGGTCATACAGAGTGCTTCGTGTGGTGACTCACGTCACTTACAAATTCGCTCCTACTGCCACGTCGTCTTCATCAGCCCCTCGGACTGCCCCGCCACGGTGGTCTAGTGGCTAAGGTACTCGGCTGCTGACCCGCAGGTCGCGGGTTCAAATCCCGGCTGTGGCGGCTGCATTTCCGATGGAGGCGGAAATGTTGTAGGCCCGTGTACTCAGATTTGGGTGCACGTTAAAGAACCCAGGTGGTCAAAATTTCCGGAGCCCTCCACTACGGCATCTCTCATAATCAAATGGTAGTTTTGAGACGTTAAACCCCACAAATCATCAGCCCCTCGTACTAGCGACATTGTACACGTCACACGCCTGAAGCAGTACCACTCGCCCAATGACGTTGACGTCTAGATGCGTCGAGACAGTGCCTTTGCCGACGGGGGTTCTGCTACATGGAGGCTGCCGCAATGCATATTGACAATGCGCGTGTGCGGCCGGTGAAGAGTATGAAGGTCGCTTGCTGATAGAGCTTGAAGCCAGATTGGCTTGTGTGACAATCGTGTGGCGCCCCCCTTTCCTGATATTTTTGGCCGCTAGGTTAAGTGGCCCCACTAGGCTCGGTGGGCAACATTGGGCACGGCGGACTCAATAAACACCGCCGAGCACAGCTTCTCGGGAGTCAGTCACCGTCCACCCAGCCGTAGGAGGGTCGTCACTCTGCTAGAGTGACGACCCCGGCCCTCCCAAGTTCACAAACGTGCACCAAATCTTGACACTGGCGACGAAGAAAGAAGCCCACGGAGCGACCGAAGCCATCGAGAACGCCGGCACCGCCCCCACGTCGGCCGCCATTACGCCATGCCGCTCTACGGGAGGCTCGAGCCGTTCCAGGGTGATGGGTCTGCCTGGCCAGTCTACGAGGAACAGGTCGGCGTGTTTTTTTCGGGCGAACGACACCCCCCGTGGAAAAACAGCGCGACATCTTCCTGGCCAGCTGCGGGACCAGCGTCTTCGGGCTCTTGCTAGACCTGCACAAGCCGGCCACGCCGCATGACAAGTCGCTAGGTGAGCTCCTCGCGACGCTACGCTCGCACTTCAGCCCGGACCCGTCGACGTTAATGGAACGCTTTCGCTTCAACAACCGGAGCCGCCGAGACAGAGAGACGCTCGGGCACTTCGTTGCAGTGCTGTGAGGGTTAGCGAGCGGCTGCGCCTTCGAGGAGCAGCTCGACTCGCTGCTCCGAGACCATTTCGTCTGCGGCATCAACGACCCCGCCATGCAGATGCGACTCCTGGAGCATCCCTCACTCCGCGTCGTCCGTTT
>WOVY01008669.1:0-22178 GCA_013436015.1 Rhipicephalus annulatus | reverse complement strand
AAAAAAGAACTTATACAGGCATCGTGCTGGTAGAGTAGTTCATTTATTGCATGTAATACTGCGTGACAGGAGGACGAAATTACAGTGGGCGTCAAATCACCTGGATTACACAATGTGTGAGTGGTTTAATGGCCACCCATCACAAATCGCTACGGCATAATTAATTATGATTGTCAGTAATAGCATCAAGAATGTGTGGGAAAT
Organism: Rhipicephalus annulatus; assembly: GCA_013436015.1. NCBI lineage: Eukaryota > Metazoa > Arthropoda > Arachnida > Ixodida > Ixodidae > Rhipicephalus > Rhipicephalus annulatus. Next base: position 21,974 of record WOVY01008669.1, on the reverse strand, counting down.
GCGATGTGTCAAAAACGTCTTGACTAGCAGATGTGCGCCATCAATAAGAAAAATACTTGCGCCTATACTTACACCATACAATGAAAAAGAAATTCAACCCTTCCCGCAACAAAACGGCTAAATGATATGTGGGGTTTAACGTCCCAAACCACCATGTGATTATGAGAGACGCCGTAGTGAAGGGCTCCGGAAATTTCGACCACCTGGGGTTCTTTAACGTGCACCCAAATCTGAGTACACGGGCCTACAACATTTCCGCCTCGATCGGAAATGCAGCCGCCGCAACCGGGATTTGAACCCGCGACCTGTGGGTCAGCAGCCGAGTACCTTAGCCAGTTGACCACCGCGGAGGGGCAAAACGGCTAAATGGCCCCGCCGTGGTGGTCTAGTGGCTAAGGTACTCGGCTGCTGACCCGCAGGTCGCGGGTTAGAATCCCGGCTGCGGCGGCTGCATTTCCGATCGAGGCGGAAATGTTGTAGGCCCGTGTACTCAGATTTGGGTGCACGTTAAAAAAACCCCAGGTGGTAGAAATTTCCGGAGCCCTCCACTATGGCGTCTCTCATAATCATATGGTGGTTTTGGGACGTTAAACCCCACAAATCAATCAAAACGGCTAAATAAAACACGCAATTCAAGTACGTGTATATGACAAAAAAAGGAGCATTTTTGCATTGTCACTGTACCATGTGTCAGGCAGTTCACCCGAGAATATATAGTGATGCCGGAAGCTGTGCTGGCCGAACGCAGACAGGCGGGTAAAAAAAAGATAAAAATGACAGAAAATATTATACAAAAAGACTGCGTAGCAGAGAAGCAAGGTCGTTACGTGAATACTGCTCGTCACACAAACAAATCTCCGGCAATATTTGCGCGCAGAGCAAACAGATGACGACGTGCACGCTATCGCTACGGTTGGACGTTTGCGATGAGGCAGAGTGTGTGGAGCCCGTGTTGCCCTCCACGGTACGCAAAATCAAACACACGCAGAATAAAGCCCTTCTTCGTATGCGTCATCTCGACGTAGGGGCCCGTAATTTTACCATTGTCGCCGGAAACGCACTGGTTAGTGGACTGGAGAACCAGGAAGAGTGGTGTAGAATCAGAGGGGCGCGGGAGGGGGGCAACAGCATGTTGCACACAAGTATGCACCTATATTCTGGCTTTTCAAATCACATGACCACCACTTCATGCACAGCCTGTTCTTTTTCACATTAATTTCGCACCCTCCTCAATTACAACGTTTGCCATCTCGAATACACATGCGCTTTCAAAGTTCTCCCTTTACTTGAACGTCTACATCAGTAGCAACCTCTTGTAACCATGACGACGTACGTGACATTTGACAACGTGCGTGACGAGATCGTGACATTATACGTGTCATGAACAGCGTGTCATATTTGTAAAGCATCCATACCCTCCCATAGTTGTTTTTGCGTACCCAAAGGTAAGGGGGCGATGAGCACCCAGGCGTAGACGGCTACACAGACAGACAGACAGACAGACAGACAGACAGACAGACAGACAGACAGACAGACAGACAGACAGACAGACAGACAGACAGACAGACAGACAGACAGACAGACAGACAGACAGACAGACAGACGGACGGACGGACGGACGGACGGACGGACAGAGGGACAGACAGACAGACAGACAGACAGACAGACAGACGGACGGACGAACAGACGGACGGACAGACAGAGGGACAGACAGACAGACAGACAGAAAGACGGATGGACGGACAGACAAACAGACACACAAAGACAGACAGACAGACAGACAGACAGACGGGAAAAGTGATTGCAGTACGCAAAAAAAATGCTTCGCATTTAATAATATTTCGCAGTTATTTATCGTCCACGATATAAGATACTTTTTCACATCTGAAAACGACTGTCTTTTTCTTCGCTGATGTTGCTGGAGGCTTCTTTATGACATCTGAAATGTGAGGCCGTACGCGGAAGTGGAGCCACCGAACGAAACCAATCAATTCCCTACAGGGCTCCCTCCCTATTTTTAGAGCGTTATGTTTCGCCAAACCCGTTTATGAAATCCCATGGTTTCCTAACGTGAAGCTCAATTTGCCCGCGGAAAGTGTCCTGTTTCTCCACGTTATCAGTGAGCTTCATATTTCAACATCTTACCTGAATATTAATAAAAAAAAATTGCGAGCCGAAAATAAGCAAACATGGTTTTCGTAATTCGAATGGGTGTGGGTCATATTACGAGTCGATGTTCTGTAAAATCAACGATGTCGATGTCGCCTACATCCTCGTCATAAACAGAAAATGAAGCAGTACAGCAGTGCCGCTGATGTGTTCCATTTCTCCAGACGACTTCCTGTGACGGTACTTGTTGGAAGGTAATTGGCGACTCGGTGGAGGTTTGTGGGTCTCGCCGTCTGACAGCACTGCTGGAATTTTTAACCGGATCAAAGCGATGCTCTCCAAAAAAAAATGTGTAGAAACTTACAGGGTTCCTTGGAATTAACCAGGGCGTAGGCCAAATTTTCTTTTCAGCGGGTGCACCTCTTTGATCTGAAATGAGGGCCAGGTCTGTAGATAAGGCTGAGTGCGGTCGGATATTATATATCATAGCAAGAAAATAAAAATAAATCTAAAGGGGAAGGAGGCACGAGCACGGTGTTATACCCCATGGCTTTCGCTGTGATATGGTCCTCAGAAAATTACACAGCAATACACACGCCCCTTATCTTCTCTGTTGATGTATCCTGGCATAGAGGCTTCTGGGTGTTGACACCTTTGGACTTGCGATGTGACGATATCTCGTAAATTTGCGCCAGTTCATTGAATCATTGGCGTGCGATTTGCATACGCGCAGCTTCGCGACACTCGTAGTATATATATGTATGCATGTATGTATATATATATATATATATATATATATATATATATATATATATATATATATATATGTATATATATATATATATTGTGAGAATTCATTGTACGTCATCTTCCTCATCTATCAATAACCATCATCAGTCTTCGCCCCGTTCTTCTTCATCATCGGCGCCATCTTGCTGTTGCCTGAATAAAGCGTCAGCTGCACCGTTGTATTTCAAGTGGTGGAAGGTGCTTCCCGATCTCTTCGACCTCTCTCCATTCAAAGTCAGCTCCTGGAGCTCCGTTCGGGACGTCGCTTGCGCCAGCAGAGCACCATGGCCCAAGAGCAAGCCCAACCGAACCACCCGCCAGCGCAAGCACCAGCCGCCAACCCTAGCCCGGTCAACAACCCCCCTCGGGAGCCTCCAATCTTCTCCGGTCTGCCTGGCGAAGATGTCGAAGACTGGCTCGACAACTATGACCGCGTAGGTCTCTACAACAACTGGAACGAGGCATCAAAATTAGCACGCGTCCAGTTTTACGTCTCTCAGGTTGCCAAGACGTGGTTCCTGAATCATGAGAGCGACTTCCGCGATTGGTCTTCCTTCAAAGACCAGCTCCGACGCATTTTCGGTACACCGACCGTCCGTTCAGAAGTTGCTCGCAAGAAAACTGGCAGAACGCGTTCAACATTGCGGTGAGTCCTACACTTCCTATATCGAGGATGTGCTTGCACTTTGCCGCCGTATCGACGACACCATGCCAGAAGGTGATCGTGTCCGGCACCTTCTGAAGGGTATCGGACCTACCGCTTTCAACGCCCTCGTCGCACAGAACCCTTCGACGGTTTCCGACGTCGTCTCGGTATGCCAGCGGCTTGATACCTTGCAGTCGATCCGCCTGCGACCCGACTTCTCTGAGAACCCCCTGGCAAACAGCATGGAGCTCCGATCCATCATTCGAGCCATAATTCGTGAGGAATTGCAAGCCTACACTTTACCTCCTTCTAACAACGTTCCCGCTCAACCCGCCTCTAGCGATTTGCGTGGAATTATTAGGGAAGAAATGTCAGCGTTTCAAAGCACGCACCGTGCTCCACCATGCCCCCTACCCGATTCGTATGCACAGATCGCTGCAATGCAACCCTCGCCTTCTCAAGTACCACCACCTGTACCTGATCACGAACATCTCGCACCTCTAGTCGCCCGTCCACCGAACCCTACCTACCATTCTTCCTGGCGGGCCCCACGTCCTATTTGCTACTACTGTGGAATTCGAGGACACATTTCCCGGGTCTGTCGACGTCGGCAGCAAGATGAACGTCGTGGTTATGCCGCTTTTGAACGAGACGACACATGTGCTCGAGGTTACTACCGTTATGTCGACAGTCCTTCCAACCACCGATCACCGTCTCCTGTGCGCATTTCCAACACGACCAACAATACACGTGCATCCCGACCACGCTCCCCTTCGCCACTCCGACGCTCTGTTTCGCCACTTCGGCCTGTCTCTCAACTGGCTGCCCAGCGATCGGAAAACTAAACAGTGCAGTTTTTTGGAGGGAAAACTGCATCGCGGCGAAATGACCCAAGTCCTCCTGAACGACCGTCAAACATGTTATTGGTAACTGTGGAAGGTGTGCGTGTGTTGGCTTTGGTGAACACGGGAGCAACTATTTCAGTTATGCGTGCCGACTTGTGTTCTCGATTGCGGAAAGTGAAGACACCCTACCTTGGATCATCTTTGATTGGGGCCAATGGAGCAATAATTAGACCATCGGCCCAATGTACAGCGCGTGTCTTCATTGATGGTATTCTTCATCACATCACCTTCGCTGTCTTAATTTCATGTGCTCATGAACTAATTTTAGGTTGGGACTTTCTCTCATCGGCATCTGCATTAATTTCTTGCCGTCAACGTGTAGTCGAAATGACCGAGACCGATCACTGCAGCGAACGCGCCGACGAAAAACCATTGCGTTTCTTCACAGCTTCCGAATCCATACTGCTACCGGGTCAAGAGCAACTCATCACCATCACTTCTCTGAATATTGCCAATGGTGACGTCCTTATCACCCCTTCCAGCAGCTGTCTAGCTCGCGGCGTTGTAGTCCCCTCCAGCCTAGTGCGGTTCAAAGACAGTGCTGCGATAATCCTTGGCCTGAACCCTACCCCAGAGCCCGTCCTCCTACCCCAAGGTTCTGCAGTGTCATGTTATGTGGATACCCAACCGGTATCTTTGGTCTCTCTTGACGCCTTGACAGCTCAGCCACAACAGGCCCAGTCTGTTACTTCGTCCTCCTTTGCTCCCGGGATAAATCCTGACCTTTCTGCTTCTCAGCGTGAGGCGTTGCTGAATTTGCTCAGGAAACACCAGGCCTCCTTCGACGCCAATGCTTCGGCACTAGGACAGACCACAGTTGCGCATCATCACATCGACACTGAAGGTCAGACTATTGTACGCCGTCGTCCCTACCGAGTCTTCTTGGCCGAGCGCAAAATCATCGAGGAGAACGTGACCGATACGCTAAACAGAAACATCATACGACCCTCTACCAGTTCTTGGTCATCACCCGTTGTGTTGGTACAAAAGAAGGATGGATCGGTACGATTTTGTGTTGATTACCGCGCGCTCAACAAGATTACCCGAAAGGATGTATATCCGATGCCCCGTATAGATGATGCACTTGACTCATTGCAAGGCGCCCAATACTTCTCCACCCTTGACCTTCGGTCCGGGTATTGGCAAATACCAATGAACGAAGCAGACAAAGAAAAGACCGCCTTTTCTACGCCGGACGGTCTTTACGAGTTTAACGTAATGCCATTCGGTCTATGTAATGCTCCCGCCACATTTGAAAGGATGATCGACACTGTTCTTCGTGGCCTGAAGTGGAAAACTTGTCTATGCTACCTCGATGATATCGTCGTGTTTTCTTCCACTTTTTATGATCATTTGCAACGCCTAGATCAAGTGCTCACATGTCTCTCCAACGCTGGACTTCAACTAAACACACGGAAGTGTCATTTTGGCAACACAGCTATAAAAGTTCTAGGACATCTCGTTACTAAAGATGGCAGCCAGCCCGATCCGGACAAAATTTCCGCAGTCCTGAACTTTCCGCGACCCTTTCGTTCCAAAGAACTACGCAGTTTCCTTGGACTCGCATCGTACTTTCGCCGCTTCATTCGCAACTTTGCCACTATTGCCGCTCCTCTCCACAAGCTCCTTGCTAGTACCGGTTCCTTCGATTGGAATGATCAATGCGAAGCCTCATTGAAGAACTCAAGCAGGCACTGACATCCCCACCGGTGCTTTGTTATTTCGATGACAAGGCACCTACGATATTACACACTGACGCGAGTGGACAAGAAATCGGCGCCGTACTCCTCCAGCGCGACCATGCCTTTCGCGAGAAAGTTGTCGCGTATGCAAGCCGCACTCTGACCTCTGCAGAGAAGAGGTACTCGATAACCGAACAAGAGTGCTTGGATGTTGTCTGGTCCATCCAAAAATTTCGTCCGTACCTACATGGTCGACATTTTACTGTTGTGACAGACCACCATGCTCTTTGCTGGTTGTCCACAATCAAAAACTTGTCCGGACGACTTGGCCGCTGGATTCTCCGATTACAATCTTATGACTTTGACGTCATCTACAAAACTGGAAGACAACATCAAGATGCCGACGCTTTGTCACGATGCCCTTTGCCGCAGCTTTCGGCACACGTCACATCCCCTTGTCAAATTGGCTATACGGAGGACGCCTCGTCGATATCATCCATTTCTTCCCTACCTTCATCCACCCGCCCGTCAGTACTTACTACTCACCAGTGAGCCGATTCTTATTGCACTGACATCATTGGTCGGCTTACCGGTGCTTCGTCTTCCCCTAATGCCAGGCTCCGGAAGCAACTCCGACTATTCAAGTTGGAGGACGATGTGCTATATCGATACATTTTTCACCCGGAAGGCCACCGATGGGTTCTCGTCGTACCACGCGCACTACGCACTGAAGTTCTGCGCGCTTCCCACGACGACCCGACGTCAGGACACTTGGGTTACTACAAAACATATGAGCGCATCCACAGTCGATTCTTCTGGCCAGGTCTTTCCACGACAGTAGCTAAATATATTGCCTCGTGCGCACTCTGCCAACACCGCAAGCGGCCCACTACTGCTCCAGTCGAGACCCTACAACCAATTCCTTGTCCATCAGAGCCGTTCTCTGTCGTCGGAATCGACCTCTTCGGGCCCCTCCCAACTACATCAGACGGCAACAGGTGGATCGTCACCGCGGTTGATCACTTGACCCGGTACGCTGAGACGGCCTCAATCACTTCAGGAAGTGCTTCGGAAGTAGCAACTTTCTTCTTGACTGCTATTTATCTACGTCATGGAGCCCCTCGTGTCCTTTTGAGCGACCGGGGAAAGGCATTTCTTTCAAGCACGCTCAGTGAAGTTATTCAAGCATCAAAAACAGTTCATAAAACAACATCTAGCTATCACCCGCAAACCAATGGCTTAACAGAAAGATTTCATCGCACGCTGTGTGACATGCTGTCCATGTATATCCGACCGGACCATCGCAATTGGGATGCCATACTTTCCTTTGTCACGTATGCATATAATACGTCAGTTCAACGAACCACAGGCTATTCTCCATTTTTCCTAATATACGGACGCCAACCGACATCACCACTCGACGTTTCATTCTTTTCTGGCCCCGTCAACTCTTCACCATTCGTTTGCGACCAGTTTCTGTCTCGTGTTGCTCGATGCCGTCGTCTTGCCCGTGTAAACACTGAAGCTAGCCAAGAAGATCGCAAGCATCGTTACGATGCCACTCACCGCGTCGTTCTCTACCGCCCTGGCGACAATGTACTTCTGTGGACTCCTGCGCGAACGCCTGGCTTATACGAAAAGTTTGAGTCACGCTATCTTGGCCCTTACAAAATTATCGAACAGACCTCACCGGTGAACTACCGTGTCACACCTGTTCATGTCCCCACTGACCAACGCTGCCGCGGGACAGAGATTGTGCACGTTTCGCGTCTCAAGCCCTATTGTATGCGTTTTACAGCGTAATTCGCGGCCAGGCTGGCCGCTTCCGTCGACGGGGGAAATTAGTGTGAGAATTCATTGCACGTCATCTTCCTCATCTATCAATAACCATCATCAGTCTTCGCCCCGTTCTTCTTCATCATCGGCGCCATCTTGCTGTTGCCTGAATAAAGCGTCAGCTGCACCGTTGTATTTCAATATATATATATATAGATATATATATATATATATATATATATATATATATATCACATTACTTCATTTCCTTAAAGACCACTCAAAGGGGTATTACATAAGGGGTGGGTATACAGTGTAGCCAGGTGACTTCGCTCGGTAAGAAAGTTTGTTACTTTGTACAAGAAGTTCGATGGATTAGTAATGGCTACAATGGTGTGGGAAAGGCCATTCCAATCTGTTGCTGCTCGGAGGAAAAATGAAGAGGAAAATGTAAGGGTGCGAGCACGTGGGCGTGACACTTGCAGTTCATGTCCGCGGCGATGAGGTATGCGCGTCAGGTGAACGATGTAAGGTGGATGACAGAGATCACTGTAATAAAATTTGTGGAATAATGATAGCGTGGCAATGCGACGACGAACACAGAGATTGGATAAACCAGATTCCGCTTTCAGTGATGATACGCTAGCTCGGTAATAATAAGTGGAGTGAATGAATCTAGCATCACGGTTTTGGACAGCTTCCAGGGCAGATGCGAGGTAGGACTGGTGTGGGCTCCGGATAGCGCATGCGTATTCCAGTTTTGGTCTGATGAGTGATTTGTAGGCTAGTAGTTTTACGTGCGTGGGGGCATAACGATAGCGTTTCAGGAATCCCAGTGTTTTATTAGCAGATGCAACGACATTCGTAATATGAGTGCGCCTAGATAGGTCATCGCATAAGGTCACCCCTAAATATTTAAACGAGTTAACGGCTTCGATGCGAATTCCAGAAATCGAATACGGAAAATAAAGGGGAGCAGAACGTCGAGAGAAGGTTACACATTTACATTTACTAGGATTTAGAGTCATTAGCCATTGCTGGCAGCAGTCTACGACGTGGTTAAGATCAGTCTGTAAAGCGTGTTGGTCGAGAGGGTTATTTATAGTTGAATAAATGACGCAGTTGTCTGCGAACATTTTGATGTTAGCTGAAACTGTTGACGGCAAATCATTAATATAAGTTGAGAACAGAAGGGGTCCAAGGACGGATCCTTGAGGCACACCTGAGGATACTGGGTGCGGGCAAGATGTCGTGCTATTTATAAAAACAGTTCGAGAGTGCTTTGTTAGAAAAGCCTGTATCCACTCGAGAATATTGGGATTTATCTTTAACTGACCAAGTTTTAATAATAATCTTTAATGGGCTATTCTGTCCAATGCTTTGGCATAATCTAAAAAGATTGCGTCAGTCTGAACGTTGAGGTCAAGGTTAGTGCGTAAATCGTGAAGGAAAATGGCTAGTTGGGTTTCGCATAATAGACCTTTGCGGAAACCATGCTGTGAAGGGTGAAAGAACCGGAACGAGTCTAGATGATTCATGATGTGAGAGTATATGACGTGTTCTATGATCTTGCAAGGTACACTGGTTAATGAAATGGGTCGGTAGTTAAGTGGAGAGTTTTTGTTACCGGCTTTGTAGATTGAAAGGACCTTGCCCACTTTCCAATCCTCGGGTAAAGTGGAAGTGGCAAGAGACTGCGAAAATGACAAACATCGATAGGCAGCAGAGATACATTTAGTTATTTTTAAGAAACTTTGACGTGATTTCATCAGTGCCCGCAGACAAGGACAGTTTGATGTTTTCAATCCAAGTAGCTATATCCGAGAAGCTATATATAGCGTGAGTGACAAGCAGCGACGTAATATTGAAGTGTTCTCAAATAATTCATTGCGCGAACTCAAGCGCAACTTTTCAGATTGTTTTGATTTGCTAAGTTTAGAATATCCACTTTTAAAACGTCTGCAGTGCCTTACATAACAATGAAGAAGGCCGTGGTACTGCACGTGGAGATATCGCTACGCTCAAAATAACAAATTGATAAATATAAAATGTGCCAAAAAACGTGAGTGAGACAAGCCGGAGTCAATATAAGCTTCGATCAGCTGGACTTCGTAAAATAAACAGTTTCAGAAGCCGTAACATCCCGAACGTAGTTAGTCATACTCAAACATAATGCGAGCGATTGTAAAAACGGGACGACTCGACTTATCAACCATCACTTATCAACGTCGAGTCACGTCGATTGATATTTGTGTTATTTCAGGAACAAAACATCTCATTGAAGTAACAGCACAAAGCAATTCAGCCTACCATATCCACCTTGTTTTAGCAATGGCCGTAGTTTAAAGTGACGAAACAACGATATGATTATGAGACGCGCCATATAGTTAGGGTATCTGGGAATTTCGACCATCTAGTGTTCTTTAACAAGCACTGATGTCGCGCAGTATGCCAGAATAGCTGCCAGAATGGTGTCTCCGACGAAATGCGACTTTTTTGGCTGGGTTCAAACCCACCACTTTTGGGAAAAACAATCCATTTTGACCCGTGTAACTTCAAGACGGACAACATTCTCTCTGTGTTAATGCATTTGACCTTGGTGTGCAATGGTTAGATCATGCTTATTTTCGTTTTGAAGTCGAGGTATCACTGGTGGCCACTCTGGTCGGGAAGTGGCATGATGTAATCAAACAATAGATGCCGGCTAGAGCCAAAGAAAAAAAATATCACAATTATATACGAATGCGCATCACTTCCCCTTGCTCTCACGCTCGCCCATCATTTAATCCTGCTATGCGCTTCGAAATTAATAATTATTTAATTAATTATTAACTAATCAATGTAAGCATGTGCTAACGTGGTGTAGCTGAGCGTGATTGTACGTTGACCTGACTGTTGTACTCGGGAAAAATTCCAACAGTTGCACGCCGTGACAGCCATCGGGCAGCGACGCTGTCGCCAGCATTCCTCTTACATTACGTACTAGCTGGATCCTGAGTGGCTGAAACTAACATACGTCATGCTCACGCTCCCCTTCATCATTCATCATACGTAAGGTCCTCCTTTTGTTACACTCATTCTCCTTCAGCATGACGTGAGCTACATCACGTGACCCTTCCAAATGAACTTTTTTAATCCCCCGCTTCACGTAAGCCTAAAGACCCGTATTTACGAACAATAATCAGCCTTACCTCGAGTTTTTTTTATCGGTTGTAAGCCTTTACTGCATTTTATATGCTAAGTAGGCCAGTATTTATGAACCAATATTTTGTGATCTTTTACCCCGCTACCATTTTTTCACCTCGATAACGTAGAGGGTAGAGAGACTTGAGGAAAACTCGAGCCAAGGTTCATTTATGAATACGGGCCTATGACGTGACTCTTTTCCTCTTCTCAGTAGACTACTTCCTCTCTAGCCTGGTCACGTGACCCTTATTTAGCATAATCACTCGAAGAATTTCAATGGCACAGGGTAAAGAGCTTCGCTGTGAAAAAGCATGCCTGACGATAGACCGCAACCCACACGAAAGAAACGAATAGCGCTATGGACGCAACGGTTGTTCCAGAACGAGTCCATAATTCAATGAGAACCGCTGTTTCGCTTTGATAAGAGCAATGCATCCTCTGTTTTATCAATGACAGCCAGATGCGCCAAATACAGATGTTTACCACTCTCTCTTCTACACATTTCCCACTCTGTCCCATCGCCTAGCATTCGGGTGTGCTTTGCGGTCGTGGGGGAGAGTAGCCCCTCATGCAGTGCCTCATGACGGAAATCATATGAAGTAATTGCAGTGTTTCTGCATGCGCTGCTCTTTGACGTGGCGGCGGCATTCTTTCGAGCCAGAAAGAAGCAGCATGAAGGAGCGAATCTGACAAACGTCTGATGTTGGTGCGGTAAACACGTCTATCGCATCTTCGGGGCATAGAGTTTCTCAAAATTAACTAGAGGGCACTCTGGCGCTGCGATAGTTCAGCGACCATGGGAATGAAGGGTAGTACACACATTTGCCTAGTCTTCGTACTTGCGGGCGGCGAATCGTACTTGCGGCTTCGTTTATTAGTGGTTACGGTTTTGTTTTCAAAGAAAGAACGAACCCTTTTGAACTTAGGGACTTGATTCAAAATAGTAAGCTTAAATGAATAAGCTTGTGAAGCGCAAAAGGGGTACATTTGCTAATTTATGTTTTCGTGAAAAAAACAGCTCCAAGCCACACGAGCACACACGGAGCCAGAAGCAGGCCAGAAGTACTAAAATTAGACAAATGTGTGTACTACCCATCATTCCCATGCTCGTTGAAGCGCCGTGTGTTGCAACTCCCATAGACACTAGCGCCAGAGTTCCCTCTAGTAAGTATTGTGGGAAACTCTATGATTCGGGGTAAAGCGCTCCGACGCACGCGAGACGTGAGCAGCGCGACCCCCAATATAGCGCCGCATCACGACCACTCCCTGCATTAAGGCCGACCGACGGCTCCCGTTGAGAAGCGTGCGTTTCATTGATGGATATGCGGTGTTTAACGTCACAAAACCACCATATGATTATGAGAGACGCCGTAGTAGAGGGCTCCGGAAATTACGACCACCTGGGGTTCTTTAACGTGCACCCAAATCTGAGCACACGTGCCTACAACATTTCCGCCTCCTTCGGAAATGCAGCCGCCGCAGCCCGGATTTGATCCCGCGACCTGCGGGTCAGCAGCCGAGTACCTTAGCCACTAGACCACCGCGGCGGTGCAAGCGTGCGTTTGCACTGGCATTGAAATAAAGGAGGCGTTGATAGGAACCACAAGACAGCCGACCATTTGAAAAGTTCTCCTTTTCGATGCGCTCTTTTGCGGTCACTACTACAGCCTGTTTAGCACGGCTTTGCTCAAAGTGGCCCTTGGCTATCTGGAGCTGTGTGTTTGATAGCCTGGAGAAGTTTGGCCTACGAACCTTTCCCATTCGCACGACGGAGCTGTCATAGCCGAATACATCTTTTCAGTCGAGCTGCATCGTGCTCGATCAGCGAGCTCATTTAAAGAAAAAAAATAATGAGGACAGTGAGAAAGTTTCATGTTTTTCGTTTATATCGCTCATGCAACTAATTCTTTACGCAGGAAGTTTTTAACGTGATTGTTTTCGAAAGCTAGTTTCGCAATACCTTCGGTGTTAGTGTCATTGTTTGTGAGCGAAAAAAATAATCTTGTACGTGACCACAAAATCGAGGAAGTTGAAAATAAATTAAATAGTAAACATTTTCGGGTATGACTCAGCATTGAACGCCGCCCGTTTGCGTGGTAAGCAGGTGTTCTACTACACAGCCATGCGTCTGCTTGGAAATGCAGTGGAAACAACTTCGTCTGCTTAAAAATGCAGTGAAAATAGCCTTTATGTTTTACAAACACATGCGTCTTGTATAGATGCTTCACAATATAACATGTAATATCGCAGTAATATTGCGTGATAAAAGCGCACATTGCCATCGGGTGTCGGAACATGTGATTATGGTAACGACTTTATGGTTTAAAGCCAGTATGCCACTCTGAATTCACGTAATGGGTGCTTTGCAAGTTCGAAAACATTTCGCACACATAATTTCTCGTGGTTTATAGGATGCTACCCCTTACAAAAAATGCATTCATATGCAAAAGCTTTATTGACACAAGCCACTTTCAACGTTATTGATTATCTCTTAGTAATCCATAATTTAAACGTCCCGAGTATAGCGGTTTAAGTACGTCCTAGAGACATGTTATTGCTATCACGTTCAACTCTTGAAGGCGAAGCTTCAGAGTCTCCCACTTTTTTCATCCCTACTTTGTATTTTACTCTAGAATGTACAGCCTCTTTAGCAGTAATATCGGGTGCAATAAATTGTATTTATAACTCATGTTAGGTGTCACGAGAATGACTAGCTGAAGCTTCAAAAGCTTACTTAAGTTTAGCGGTGTGTATAAACTTCTAGGCGCTCCAAAGCACTCGCACTCTTTTAAAGGAACATGCGTCTCGCACATTTGTTATTGCTGGCTTAGGGCAACTGACTGTTCTAGAAACTCAATTACGCACGACAACATGCAATTCTTAGTAATGATTTTTCAATTAGCCAGTCAGTCAGCCAGTGAGTCAGCCTGTCAATGAATAAAGCACTCAATAAACCAATAAATCAGTCAACCAGTTTTTATTGAAACATGAATGAATAATTGAAGAGCAAAAAGTATACAGACAATGGTCCCAAAGTACAAGGCTACAACGGGATTCTCAAAAGTGTCGAGATTTTTTCGTCTAAAAACCATAATATATGGCTATAAGATACTCTGTAGAAGAGGGCTTCAGATATTCTGATCCATAGGGGTTACTCAACGTGGGCCTAAATCTAAGCCTCCATTGCAAAGCAACCACCGCAGCCGGGGTTCGATCCTGTGACGTTTGAATTAGAAGTCAACTGATTGATCATAGGGGTTGGTCCCATGCAATTTACTATTATAAATTTTATTTTTTCAGCGTTGATTGTACGGAAACAACTGACATTCATTCACAGAAGACCATGAAAACGGGTGAGAAAAATGAACTAGGCATTGATGTGCTAATAATGTTTGTTCATCAATAGAAAGGAAGAGAGAGATATTTCTAGCTATGCCGCAACACTAGCCATCAATCCATAGTGACATCTCCCGCTCTCAGAATGTCGCAACTGTTCCCAAGTTTACCCCTTTATTTAATTTTGTTTTTTTCCGATGTAGACGTTCGGTGTTGCGATTACTCTTCATTCCGCCTGCGACGGTGCAACAACAAGGCGACTATTACCTCGACTAAAATAAATGCACACACACTTGTGGACAAAGGAAAAGAGCTTGACATGCGTCCTTTGTTCGTGCTATGCGGAAAGGTGATTTATTGTTCCCAATCTTGGCGTTAGCCTGACGCCCCGTTGAGCTTGTTACCTAATACGCGTCTCCACTTCCGTGGAGTCTCGTCTTTTTACTTTTTTTGTTATCAGCGTTTTTCGCTATCTGACGGTGCCATTGGATTTGTTGATTTTTCAATCACATATGTTTTGGTCCCTATATATGCGCAGAATGCCCACTGTTTCCGCTTGTTTTTAATTATACTGTATATAACCTATATAATTCAACTATAATGCTGTAGACTCGTGTTTTCGAGGAGCTTGCGTTTGCCTTTCTCTTTGCGTATTGCTTTGAGTGGTAACTAGAGCTATTCTTCTCTTCTTTCCCATGTGCTCCTCCTCGCAATGCTAAAACATGTACTTGATTCCTCCGTCGTAGGGATTTTTACAACTCGAAGGTAAAACGTGTCCTTACAAAAGTGGTTGAATGTTTACCGTATACTGACGCATGAGAGCTTGCTCAATGGTTTTGGTGTTTGGTAGCTATCGCACAGTTTAACGTTGATGCATCCACGTTGAGGTTTGTTGTGACTCTCTATCCCGCCAACTGACGTACATGATAAGTGATTAAAGAAACTTTTGTGGTAGCTCAATGTTGAGAGTGTAATTACGTAAAGCGTTGTCACCGCAAGATTAGTGTCGCTGGCTGGACGCAGAGCTCCGGATGAGGGCTCCATGGGTTTACGAAAGTGTTTAAGGATTTTGAGTTCTTCGTATTCAACCATGGGCTAACAGTGAGCCGTCTCGATGCGCAAACAGTTATGAATTTTGCGGCATAGTAAAGAATCATTGAACAGCACAACTGAACGGCAGAGAAATACAGCGCGTGCAGTACCTTCCCGTAGCGGGGCCACAATTTTTCTCGGGGTGAGGTACACCGGGAGACGAACGTAAGCTGAGATTGCTGTTTTACAGCCACGTGAGGCAGGTACGCATCGCAGAGCTACAGCGATTTTACAGGGCAAAATATTGTGCAGCAAATAAATAATGCATCGGTCTTGCGTGCGAGCTTCGTTTGTCTCTGTAATTCTCAAAGACAATATGCAACTTGTAAGATGTGAACCATCTAAACTTCTTGAGTATGCGAGCTACAACTAAACTATACTTACGCTATTTGTTGTCGTATTCGCAATTAAAAAACAGTTCGCGTAGCAGGCAAATAAAGGCAAACATTCCGTCCATCTATGCTGGAACACCCTGTTTGGTGCTCCATGAGTACATAATTTAACACTCAGTGCATTTGTGTCCAAATATGCCCGTGACCCGCCCGACACAATCGGCTCTTGCGTGCCTTTTTAGCGGAAGCCTTCTTATCTCTGTTTTGGTATTCATACGCCGACAATCTTCAAACAAGCACTGAAGCGCAGTACACAAAAGAAGCTTGCATGACAAGAGCGGATGAGGTTAGTGGCATCGCCAGCCAAATAAAAGGCCAAGGTATAGACGGCAGCGTTTGATGCCCATAATGTTAACAAATTGCACATCGTTTTCTCGCCAAAGGAGCGCCTTTCAAAAATGTATTCACTATGCACACTAGATTAGAAGCAGCAAAGAGCGTAATCGCGCCGCGCTTATACCACTGCATATTTCGCAGATAAAAATTGGACCCGCATCTGCATGTTACACTGCAAATGTCGTCGAAAGACGATAGTCTTGCGTCTGGAGAGAGTGAACAAAAAGTTTATTTGATGTTCTGCGCAAGAAAATTGGTGAACGGTATTCTGGAGATGCTGCGTTAGAGTGCTTCGAGCGTGCACCGGAGGCGAACGAGAGCATCAAGTCATATAGTAACATGTTTACTATGTTACTCTATGATCAAGTCGCGTCACGCGTGAGACACCAGCGCTATCTAGCAGTTATATTGAAAAAACAAAGCGCGTGGCTCTGAGACGGGCGTGCTCGCCCTTCTCAGAGGTTATAAGCATAGTTTCCCACAATACTTACTAGAGGGAACTCTGGCGTTAGTGTCTATGGGAGCTGCAACGCACGGCACTTCAGCGAGCATGGGAATGATGGGTAGTACACACATTTGTCGAATATTCGTACTTCTGGCCTGCCTTTGGCTCTGCGTGTGTTCGTGTTGCTTGGAGCTGTTTTCTTACGAAACAAGCATTAGCAAATGTTCAGCGGTTGCGCTTCACCGTTTTATTTTTTTAGACTTACTTTCCAAATAGGCTCACGAAGTTCAAAAGCATCAAATCTTTATTTCAAAACAAAACCGAAACACTGCAATAAACGAAGCCGCAAGTACGATTCGCCGCCCGCAAGTACGAAGACTAGGCAAATGTGTGTAGTACCCATCATTTTCATGGTCGCTGAACGATCGCAGCGCCAGAGTGCCCTCTAGTTAATTTTGAGAAACTCTATGGTGATAAGGTGTGGAACACAAGGCGACGGGTAGGTGCCACCACCATGTCGATTTAACAAAGCGTTGGAAACACTTACCTTTTCGGGCAAGCGTTCCATGGTCAGCGCAGCGTCATAAAAGCTACGGTTCTTAGAATTACTTATGGATGCATTTTCCAGTAAAAGCCGCACATACACGATATATACGTGTTCTTATGTTGCCTCAGATACGCACAATAATTGCTTTTCAAATGACAATCGCACAAGTGTGAACGCTGAAGCTTGAGCAATATTGGTGAGTGCTGCGGACGGGGTCGGTCAGGTGAGGCCGTACCCAGTACTTTTAAGGGTGGACAAACAGAAAAATGTACAGTCAGACAGATAGACAGACCAAAACTTTTGCGTCGAAGGTCCGCAAGAAAGACTCTTTAACACTAAAATTATTGAAAGTGCGTTTCCAGTTCATCAAGAGCGTAGCTGTTATCAACTTCGCTCCAATTTCATTCTCTGATGAAACCCTACCGCCAACACACCGGCTAAGGACATCTGATTATTTCTTGCTTACTTACCCCGTCTTGTCCTAGTATCTTCCACTTTCGGCGATATTGCTTTATCATATAACATCAAACGTTTTTGTTAGATCCTATTGTTTTCCGTGCTCTGTAGCTGCTTGTCCACCTACCAGTGTTTGCAGAACATGCCGTACGGTGGCCGCACAGGGATTCCTCTGGGAAACTTAATTCTCCTCGCTAGTTGTTCTTTGTCCTGTCTTCGGGGCTTTCTTTCACTTCTCAACAAACGTCAGATAAAGGACACAGCACTCTCCCATGTCTTAAAGCGGACACAGTGTGTACAAGGGAGTGAGAGACGAGCGTTCCCACATCTATGGCCTGGCCCCCATACGTCTTCCTTTGGACCTATGGCTACGAATCTACCACTTAATATCTAAGCCGACGGCACGTGTGTTTGGACAGATTGCTGTGACATAAAGCAAAAACCTGGAATCAGTTCTTTTGTGTAAGTGGGTAATCGAGTATATCACAAAAAAAGGCACGCGTCTTATCGTGTCTTTTAAGCACAATGAAGAGAGGTGTGTTTGCCGAGCCCAATACGAGATCTCGGTCGTGCGCCTTGTTAGAAGGCAACTTAATAATGTTCGATCCCCATTGTATTATAACTGAGTGTTTGTTAACCGAACAATTGTTATTTTAATAAAAGAAGTTATATTTGGATGTCTGCATGGCCGGTATATTTTTCCCCTGATATGATAGATGTTTGCGGTTCCGCTGCAATGAATGCTATGAAAGGGTCCAGTGGCCTTGTAAAGTACCTATAGTTCTCGGCATGAATGTATAATAATAGACAATGTCTGCATGCCTCTTTTGTCAGGAACAAGAACTGCAGAACCCGTTATATCGCCTCGCTTTGAAAATCTTTCTCCCATTTTACTTTAACGGTAATCAGTTATGCTCAAATACTAATTGGCGAATTAATTTACTCGGTAACTAGCTATGGTATATGATATATAGTAAAGAAAAACTAGGTGAACTTAACATTTCAGAAATCATACTATACATGTAACTATGTGTCGGGATTTAAATATCGCTATACATTAAAAAAGTCACAGTTCTGGCACAAGACCGAAGCAATGATTGCGATAAACCCATCGGACCATTAAACAAACTACGACTAACATTGGAGATTTATCAGCAATACGTAATGTAGTGAACACGGTCGAATGTGCGTTGAGCTGCAGTATTTTTCGCACGCGCAGCAGCATGTTCTTCCGGTGTTTGCGCACGTATGCGAACTTGCCTTGCTTCAGCGGAAGCATCATTCCGTTGGAGCTCTTCCCCGGGTGTTCCTACGACAAGGGGTGACACTACAAAGGCCGAACTACACACAGGGTTTTCGCCGACGTATGTCCAGGGTCCATCCTTGGCATCAGTCGATGTCGACGATAGCGGTGATGCTATCGAAAATTACACTTGCAATGCACTTCACCAAAAGGTTTACTTCGACTGTCCTAGACACTGCAGTGTTGGCGTCGATGCCGTAAGCCGTTGAGTGGTGGTAAAAAGATTGCTTGCTGGGTTGCTTCTTGATATAAGGCTTCCACTGATCACGGTGGAACTTTGTCATGCGGGATCACAGGCGGGCTAGGCTGCACCTGCGCGCTTGTTTCTAAAGAAGCGTGTGCAGGTTCAGTCTAGCCCAGCCGGCCGTGGTGGCGACGATACATACAAGCTTTGTACAAGAATGTTTCTTTAAAGTCCATTAACAGTAAGCCATTGGTGTATATATATATATATATATATTGACTTAGTGAGATAGATATAATGAGCGGCATGGCCAAGTTGATTGAGGCAGTCCGCTGAAGAGCGGAGGGTCTCTGATTCGAAATACAGGATGTGTCTTGAATTTTTTCCTGCTTTGTTTTTCTTTGGCCTTTTAAATACATGTACATTCACATACATATCTTGGACATCGGCGACAGCGAGAGCAAAAGTCAGCCGAGAGTGGGCATATATTTTTACGCAATAAAATAGCTCATAAAACGTACAACCAATCGAAATCGCACTTTTCGCCAAAGGGTATGACCGGTGACTGTTCCGAGCCAGTAGTTTACTGCTCGACAAAGTTGTTCGTAAGTTGCGCTAGTTTAGAACATGTCTGTTTGACTGTCAGCTCAGTGATTACTTGCGAGTTCTAAAAAAATTACGTATGTCCTGCCATTTTTAGCCACCATTTTTGCTATTGTGCGGGCAAATAAAATATTCACATCTCACAGCTGTCAATTTGTGTGTTCTTCACAATGGCTGTCGTGTATGCAAAGCTTTCTCTTAACATTTGCCCTGCAGGCTATAGGCACACCGGAAAAAAGAATTGAATGTCAAGTTATTCGTATGCACGTCGAAGACTCGAACTAATTGCAACATTTAGCCAGTGAGAGTACGCTCAAGGAAGTTTTCAACAACACAAGTTTTGTGCGACCGAAACGCGGTGCCATTGTAAACCAATGATTCCCTTAATTGCCTTCATAATATGGAGTACATCTGACCGCAGAGACTTATGCTAAGAAGAGTCACTGTTATTGTTTGTCATACAATCGCTGCTGCCCAAAGACGTCTAAATGACAATAGAAATTATATTTATGGTACCAGCATTTGTACTCATTTTTCTATTACACGAGTCTTTACTAAGCAGATGGTTAGCTTCACATTTATATTCCTACGCCATCCAATAATTATGTAATTATTTTGATGTACAATAGTGCTACCAAAACTACCCACTACATCCGCGGTATTGTCATAAGTGAATATCTATTTTAATAGATGCCATTTTCAACACTGCTCGTTTTCCAGCACGACTGATTCTTCAAGCCAGTATTTAATTTTGAAGCGCGTATGTCGAGAGTTGTCGCGCACTTCGAACAAAACGGAAACAAAGGCTAAATGAATTCGACAGTTATGTAAAAGCTTCACTCACTGCCATTCGATCGCAACGTAATATGTTTCACCTGGCTGCATGTGCATATATACATGGCCAAAGCGTCCGAGAAAAAAAATAGTAAAAGGCATTGACATGTCCTTTATGTGCATATAGCCTGGCTGTAACGCCGCCTTTCCTGCTCGCTTCCAGAAAAAGACGACGCACGCTGCATTTCCTTCTATAACCGGCCGTAGTGTTGACTGCAGTAGCAGAAGCTCTGCGTTGAATCAGTGACGCTAATCTGGCTGCCATGCCGCTTTATCTGATTGTGTTCTCCCCGTTGAAAGCTACAGCTAAATTAAGAGAGAGAGAAATAAATATAGTGCATGAGCGAGGCCCGTATTGTGAACAAGCTTGAAACTATTAAGCGAGATCAAGCGAAGTAATGGGGAGTATCCGCGGCAAACTGACTAAAAGAGTGGTTCACTAGGTTCGCTCATTGTGAAGATAAAATTTTGCGCATGCTTACATCCTGCGTATCAGTACTATTTGCGAAATGATACTACAGTGCAAGGCCTCTAAAACGACGTTCATGTTAAAGTTAACTTTTGAGAGCCACGCTATCGGTTCAGCGACAAGTGCCGGGAGGCTATCTCATTTGCGAACAGGCAGCAAATGGAAAAAAAAACCCACATCGGCAAGAGTAGCGAGAACTGTAGAAATAAATCATTGCATATCCACGAACTAAATGATGATGAGTGGGGCAAAGCGTCCATCAGTACGTGTGTTCATTCTTGCTTGCGTCCGTCCTTGCCTCCGTCCTTGCGTACATCTGTGCGTCCATCTGTGCGTCTGTTCATCTGTCTGTCTGTCTGTCTGTCTGTCTGGTCTGTCTGTCTGTCTGTCTCTGTCTGTCTGTCTGTCTGTCTGTCTGTCTGTCTGTCTGTCTGTCTGTCCGTCTGTCCGGCCGGCCGTCAATCTAGTCAACACTCCAAGTACTGTCATCTCACATCTTTTCATCATATATGCATTATATGAAAGTACCGCCATCTAGCGGTCATTCCAAATACTAAACGGGACGTAGCTACCTACTACTACTACTACTACATACATCGCAAACTCATGACCTACGGCATAAAGAGCTTCGCCCCTAAAAGCAGATACCTTCTGTCAACCATGGAAGAACTCCCTGCTCGACTGAAGACCTCGCAGACATTCGTGTGAACGCGAGACTGTTCCCATACATGCCACTGGCGAGTCATCACATATTGGTCTCACGCCACACATAGCGATGCCCAATGTTGGAAGCGGATAGGGAACGCGCGGCCTGTCACTGGTAGAGACGTGCTTTGGTGTCTTGCGTGCCAGGATGATTGCAGTTCGATAGAGGGAGAGAGCAA
>WOVY01008667.1:0-36206 GCA_013436015.1 Rhipicephalus annulatus | reverse complement strand
ATTTGCAGGATTCGGAGGTGGTACCGTCTGCTTACAAGCTTATTCGTACCGACAGGTGGTCACGGGTGGGGTGGAGTGGCTATCGCCATAATAAGAAATGTCGCATATATTTACTTGGTTGGCCTTGATAACCATGAAAGTGTGTGGTGCAGAAATAATTTCTTGAAAAAAAAACATACTTCTAAGTGGCATTTATCGACCCCCGAATGCGTCACCAGAATACTTCGA
The DNA here is from genome assembly GCA_013436015.1 of Rhipicephalus annulatus. Lineage (NCBI taxonomy): Eukaryota > Metazoa > Arthropoda > Arachnida > Ixodida > Ixodidae > Rhipicephalus > Rhipicephalus annulatus. The sequence continues at coordinate 35,978 of WOVY01008667.1, read as the reverse complement.
AGTCATTCAGGGCTATCTTGCAGACAATACTAATTTTCGGTCACGTATTATTCTTAGAGGAGATTTTAATCTGCCGGGTATAAACTAGCTTGATTTTACTCATGATGACGAAGAATCCGGAAGTTATAAAATACTGCTCGCGATTACGTTTGACTTCTTCTTATCACAACTAGTCCGTGATGCTACAAGGTACCACTACTCATCCTCCTTACCACCGTTAAGACCACCAGGCCGAGCACCAGGCCCTCTGTAAGCACAGCCCCGAAACCTCCAAGGACAGCGCCCTGGTCTGGCGATCCCTTCTGCTAGGTCTTGCTCGGTTCTTCACGCGTTCCCCACGCACCTCTCTTCTTTCTCTTTTTTTTTCCTCCTTGTGCCGCCGCCGCACGTGCCAACCGTTGCCATCTGTCACTGGCTCGACTTCTTGTCACCGTATTTCTCTTCCTCGGACACCCACACAAGCATTGTTGAATTCCACTAAAATTCACATGCACACGCATTTACGCTACACAAAGTTTGTCTATGCATTACACCCACGCACCTTAATCATAAATAAAGAGACGGTTGTTTTTAATAAATAACCTACAGAGACAAGTATCGGTGACTTACTCTCCAATAAAATTTGCTTTTAATTTGATACTTACTAAAAAACTAGTGTCAGAAGAACACACTTTGAGCACTATCTGACCAGAAAGGGTTGACACTTTAAACCCGCTTGGCATAACGTCTTTGGTTCTAGCAATGTTTAGCGAGGGTGTGGCTGCCGTGCCATGAACTAACAACAGTGAAATGTGGAAACTAGACACAAAGAGCAGGTGGTAAGAGAGTGCGCGCATGTTGCTCCTCTAGTCTGGCCGTGTCACCTCTCATTTAGTCCTTGGAATGTCCACTGGATGGCGGTACTGCTATAAGATGAATATATGATGAAAAGATGCGAGATGGCAGTGCTGGATGGATGGAGGGATGGACGGACACACTGACGGAGAGACAGACAGATGCACAGATGTATGGATGCACGGATGAATGCATAGATGGACGAATGCAACAAACGGGTGTATGCACGGAGAGACACACGAATGGACGGACGTACAGACACTTGCACAGATGGACGCACGGACGGACAGAAGCAAGAACGAACGAACGGTTGGCAGCGCAGACGGACTGATGAATGCTTCGCCCTACTCATCATCATGCACTTTATGAATATGCTGTGATATTTGATAAGGCATTAGGATGACACCTTTTTCAGAAAGGGGCTATGCTACATTCCCTCCTCAATTTTTGTAATCCCGTTTAACTGCAGTGATGCTCAGTGCAACAGCACCTGCTATGTTTGAGAAGCTTTAGGACTGCAGTAGATAACTTTAGGATTATATCCACTTCGCGAATATTGCAGATTATTCTTGAATCTACCCTTGTCATGGCTAACAATATCACTGGAATATTTGATGGCACGTGTATAAGTGCCGACAGGTTTCGCCACTTGCCACTTAATCGACGGCCGACGCTCTGTTTTCCGTTATGAGTGCCAGTGGGCATCGCTGTAATCTGAACTCGCATGCGTTTGTGTGCGTGTACATACAAACATTCAAAATGAGAAACGTTCAGGCGGAAGGATTACAGCAGCTTAATGTGAGAATTGGTAGCACTACAGTATGCACCGAAAACAAGCATATGCGAAAAAATACGCTCACACACATAACGCAACGAAATTTCTGAAGCACTTACATAAGTGAAACTGTATTCCACACCTAGAAAAGCCCGAATATTGATAAAAATACACACTAGCTGGTGTACTCACCAAAGAAAATTAAGTAATCGTGAGAGCGAATTGATTAGAACAAACTACCGCAGTGTTCATTACCTTCTCTTTTTGCCTAACTTCTTCATCTGCATCTTCTGCATCCTTCGGGAAGTGATAGATTGATACGTTGCCATCATTCCACCGCGATTGCACGCATTGCAGCAAACTGCAATCATTTTTGGACGTCGTTTTTGTTCTTCTTTTTTGGGATCATGCATGCAGCATGAAGAAAATAAAAGAACTAAGCAGCCACTTCTCAAGCGTGGCAACATGGCGACATGTCTTCTTATAAGGTTGACCCTGTTAGCGCAGTTTCCAGGTGCGGCGACTAGGTGGCAAGCGATCAGTTGGAGTCGCGAGTGGGAGAAGTATTGCCATCCACTTTCAAGGTAGAGACACACATTGTTCTCGGCGCCCCCCTGCTCACTTTCTCGCCTACCCCTCTTTTTCTTCTCCGCCATGCACATCGGTAATTGGTGCAATCCTTGCACATGATCTTTCCTGGTGGTGTTATTTATTATTATCAGGGGTGATACATCTGCGCGTATTGTGCATTTTTAATACATTTCCATTTTCTTGCACCAAGCGGCTCTAAAAGCATAAAAATCACGATGATTGTGCCGAACTGCTCCAAAACAGCCTCGAAAGCTAAAATATTTATGCCAACCTCAACTTCAGTGGTGAAAAAAGGCAGAGTTGAGCAACAGGGACGCACCATAATATGTGTTTTTTTACTTTGCACCTCTCTGGTGACCAAGGCTCCCATGCATGGTGTTACCGTAATCTATTCTAACTGTTACCCCCAGACCCCGCAAAATTGCGCTGCCGTGCATAGAGTGTGCTGCTTTTTTCTAGCTAGGCTGTGTGTTCTGGTGCCACTGTGGCCGAGCGAAAACCCTAAAGTCGTGTGGCAAGTGTAGCTAAGTTGACTCTCGGGTTCTTTGTTATGCGTAACGCATTCCTCCAGTCGCTGTGGTTTTCATGTCAACGCTGCTGGGTGTGGTCACCTACGTGTGCGCTTCTTGCTGTGAGCGAGTAACTGTAAACGTGGAGTCCTTTCTTTGCATGCGACACGTCTTCTGGATGCTCAGGCGTGTCCACATGGGGTCCTCAATATGGGTTCTGTGAGTGACAGAACGCGTGCAAGCCATTCCCGGTTTACGCGCATTAGGTACTAATTTATTTAATAAGCAAGTTTTCAAAGCATTTAAAAAATTCATCATGGGCGAAATCCACATATCGGCATCCCCAGGTAGAGAGACTTGGTTATTTACAAAACCGTGTTGACAGAACGCCCAGTAAAACAATTTGAAAACTATATTGGCTCCTAAATGCTTTATTCGTGACTCGTGATGCGTCAGTGATCACGTGACACAGTTTTCCTCGCCACTGCTGTGTTTTGTAACTGAAACTCGCAACGAGCACTTTAAGAGGCGTTGCTGCGGGCCGGCTCTGGGCTGCACGAGCTTTTAAGCATAGCTTTATGTTCGATCGGTGTTTCGGGTCGGCGGCCGTTCCACAGTGTGACTTCATTTTTTTTTATTCTTTCTTTCCAATAAAACCAGCCTCTGCACGTTCAGCGGTTCGATTGCATGGACATGAATTTCTTACCAGTGCTGCCCGGTGCGAGTGCTTTAAGGCCGTTTAACATGCTGCGATTGCAGCAAAAAAAGTTGTTCTATTCACTCCAATCGCTCTGTTCACAACTGGCGCTACTGACTGTTTTGGACCACAAATGGTTCCCAATTTTCGCTCTGCGACTGGAGCAGCAAGCAACATTTCTTGCCACCGTTCGTTGTGGCAGACACTGTAAAATTTTTCAAATATAATGCAACAACCTGTCCGTTACAAGTTTCCATGAACGGTAACGAAGAGAACTTGTGTTTGATAATTTAAGAACACTTTCCAACTCAACTACACTTTAAAATGCAAAATAGCGACCATTACCAAACAAACATGTTGATGAAACTTCGACACATGACCTTTTTTTGACAGCTTGGTTGGCATGGCTCCTGGCCCTCCGGCCCTATTTCGACAGGTCCCGAAGAAAAAACGCTCCCACCACTGCGATCAAAGCGAAAATTTCCAACATGTTGGAATCTCGTCGCAGACCGCTGCAGCAGGAGCGAACTGGCTTTTTTTTTTCGTTGTGAGTGAATTCGCAGACTGAAAATCGCTACTTTTTGTGTCATGTGAAACGGCCTTTGCATGAGTCACGGCGAGGGTGGCAATTGCAAGTTGATGTATTATCGGGAGTTTCCCATCGACGGTGATGACGTATGATAGAACTGGCCAACATGTGGCGTGTTAGTATTGCATGGTTGCTCACATGGAGAGGCATTATCAGTACCATTCGCTTATCACTTAGTGTCATATGCAAGCGCTTTACGAGATACATTCAAACCTCATTATAACAAAGTTGCGTCTTACATGAGAATAAGTTTGTTATATCCAAAATTTGTTTTAATTGTTTATTTTTAACATTGTATTTATTGCAAGACTATTTTTCATTTACTTCGTTATAACCAATATTTCATTATTTGTTTGTTATATTGAGGTTTGAGTGTAGTCGGTGCAACGAGGTTACTTGGCTTCTGTGCTGCACTCTTGAAAGGGGACCCTAACGAGGTAGCCGCAAACGGCAGTGCAACGCGCTTTTGTTGTCTGGTAAAAGTTCATGATGCTATTAGTCAAACTTTCTTTTTTAAGCGAAGGACCACTGTTGCCAAAGATTCTTGTGCAATCACAATTTTTTAATTTCGATTGAATGTGATGTGTTTTTCTTTGTAAATGTTTCCTGGAAACCTAGTTTTCAACCGAACCTTTTTTTAAGTATTATTTCGCATGTTTGTTATGGGAGCTAGGTAGGTCGTGTGGCACGTAAAAAAGGTAGTGCTGTTCATACCTGGTGATAATCTGTTTAAAGACTTCCTTCAAAATCTGTTTCAATGATGCATCTATATTATGAGCCAATTAATATATGCACTGATGCCCCCACGTTGCTAAAGAGTTGTAGTTTCAAGCTCTCAGGACGACATATTAAATGGGGCTAACTGCTCCTAAGCAAGGTTCTCCTGCTCAAGAATTGAAAATGGGCTGATCCAAAAACTGTTCCCAATTTAGTCTCAGCATTCTCACCCCTGTAATAATCAAAAGGTTAAACGAGTAAACATGCACATATGGCTCTGGCCGGATTCTTCCTGATACGAAAGACGAAATTATAGCCAAGACAAAATGCAGAGGAGGAGTGTTCCAGTTTGCCCCAAGTAATTCAAGGATGCTCCGCGATGCACCTTCAATGCAACATCTGAGTTTTTTTGTGATGCTGGGTTGCGATTCACAAATGGAAACTATTTCGCTCTCTTCAATGTACCTCGAGCTATCCGAAACGGTACACACCGTGAAGTCTAGCTATGAAACATTTCACGCGAATGCTTTCAGTAATGCTGGAGACGTATGTCGAAGCGGCTCTGTGAGGCGAGTTTGTCGGTTTTTGTCGAAACATCAAGGGTGCATCTAATACTTATCTAGTGCATGCCCGTTGCTACTAATATTTGTGCGTATGCACGTACAGCACAGCTGGAGGGTTTATTCAACGCACTTTCAAGAACATTTCCATTTGAATAGTTCGAGCAACTTTCTCTATAACATTGCATAAAAGAGCCAAAACGCGTTCCTTAGGGACACCTCACTGGTAGAACTCACACTTCCTATAAAATTCCACATACCGCACCAGAATTACCTGGCATCAGGATTTGTCAAACTAAGCATATTTTTTGAGAAAAGGTAAACTGTCATCGCAGTGCTGTAGTCAAGGGTTCTTGTCAATCTGGCCGTGGTTTTTCCTTGCGTGTGCACAAGCCGGCTGTAAATCACTCTTCCTAACGTCACGGTCACTGACAGGATCCAGCAAGACGCAAGTTCACTGTGCCACATTATAAACAGAAGCTAAACACATTCAGAAAACTGGACGCGTGCGGCTCGATTGTCGTCCTCGTCCTACGCGTGCGGCTCGATTGCAGCAGCAGGAAGAAACAAGAAACCGAGAAAGAGAGGGAGAGCATGATAACGTCTTAATGTGACGTTGTATGCGTGCCAGATGTGCTATGTAATGTGAGTCTTTGGGAAAACTGTCGTCACACTTGACCTATGCAGTCGGCTGTTCATGTAAGAGATAATAATCCGAGTACAGAGACTGAGCGTTAATATTTCCTGAATACGTACTGCTGACACAAGCTGGTTGGTAGTGGAAGTGGTTGGGCACATACGCGTGCGCAGAGTTCCCCTTCAGGGGAGGCGAAAAGCGATCGCAGTGCCTCCCCCCTCCGTGTCATGACAATCTATGGGGCTTATTTTGCGCCCCCTATCCCCCCTATAATGTCAATGGGGCTGGCTTGGCATGTTCAGATTGCAAGGGGCTTTGCACGGGGCTGTGTGTTCAGATTTAAGTTGGTAATTATACGATTGATACCGCAGGGGCGCCTGCGCAAGTAGGCGTTTGGTGTGTAGCGACACCACGAACCCGAGCTAACGGGGGAGTTTCGACTCCCTCCCACGCCTAGCCGTGCGTGGCTTTGCCGTGTCCGAGGAAAAGGGGATCCTGGGGGTTGAGCCGACGCTGGGTGATTGGACCGTTAAGGCCCCCCGGCAGAGGCAACACACCCCTTTGGCCCCGGCTTCACGTAGACGGCACCCCTGAGCTGACCCACCCAGGGGAATCGGCAGTCGCCTTTTCCTATCTCTCTCTCCCTACATCTTCGTCTTTATCTCTTACTATTTATTTGTCCTGTCTTCTACTCTCTTCCGTTTACTTCCAAACTTCCTGGCGGCTAGGGTTAACCCTGTGCAAATAGCCTACCTTGGTCTAGGCGCATTAGGTTATAGTGGCGTTGTACGGCTGGCGTCTGCAGGTTTCAGCATTTGTAACCTTGTAGCGTCCCCTCGTTGGGCTCCGTGGAGGGTGGCCGCCAACGCTGCTGAACAACAATAAGGAAGACATGCATGGAGCATTCCCACTACTGTCTGATCGTACCGGCTCAAAGCCGGTACGCACCGGTGACCTCACCAGAGAAGGATTGGCCACCCTGGTGCAGTATCTGGCCACCCCCTCCCGTAGGCATTCGTCAATTAACTCACGGCCCTCAGTACCCACCAGCTGCGGAGCAACTGACCAAGGCGGTGGTCAGATCTGCAAAGCAGCAGAGGGTGCTAGGAATCTCTGGATACGGACAGGCCACCATTGGAACTTGAACTTAGCAACTTTTAACGTTAGAACGTTATCTAGTGAGGGAAGTCTAGCTGTATTATTGGAGGAGCTAGAAGGCATTAAATGGGATATAATAGGGCTGAGTGAGGTTAGGAGGACAGATGAGGCCTATACTGTGCTACAGAATGGGCACGTCATTTGCTATCGGGGCTTGGCAGACAGAAGAGAACTGGGAGTAGGGTTCCTAAATCACAGAAACATAGCTGGCAACATAGAGGATTACTATAGCATTAATGAAAGGGTGGTAGGCATTTTAATTAAACTGAATAAAAGATACAAAATGAAGGTAGTACAGGCTTACGCGCCTACATCCAGCCATGATGACGCTTCAGTTTAAAGCTTCTATGAAGACGTGGAATCGGCAATGAGTAAGGTGAAAACACAGTATACTATAGTAATGGGCGACTTTAATGCAAAGGTAGGGAAGAAGCAGGCTGGAGACCAGGCAGTAGGAGATTATGGCATCGGCACTAGAAACGCCAGAGGAGAGCTATTAGTAGAATTCGCAGAACGCAATAATCTGCGTATTTTAAATACCTTCTACCGAAAACGAGAAAACCGCAAGTGGACATGGAGGAGCCCCAATGGCGTAAATAAGAACGAAATAGACTTTATAATGACTGCCCACCCAGGAGTCGTGCAGGATGTGGAAGTGGTTGGCAAGGTAAGATGCAGTGACCATAGAATGGTACGGGCTCGAATCCGCCTAGACTTGAAGAAGGAACGACCGAAACTGATACGCAAGAAGCAAATCAATGAGCTAGCACTGAGAGGGAGAGTACAGGAATTCAGAGTGTCACTGCAGAACAGGTACTCTGCTCTTAGCGAGGAAACCAACCTTAGCGTAGGTACAATGAATGATAATCTGACGAGTATCATCACGGAGTGTGCAGTGGAAGTTGGAGGCAGGGTAGCTAGACAGGACACCGGCAAGCTTTCCCAGGAAACGAAGAACCTAATTAAGAAGCGTCAAATCATGAAAGTGTCAAGTACAACAGACAAAATAGAACTGGCAGAGCTTTCGAAGCTGATTAATAGACGTAAAGTATGCGATGTAAGAAGGTATAACATGGAGAGAATTGAGCACGCTCTGAAAAACGGAGGAAGCGTCAAAGCAGTGAAGAGGAAACTTGGGATAGGCAAAAGGCGGATGTATGCACTAAGGGACAAAGAAGGCAATTTAACTACCAATATGGATAGGATAGTTAAAATAGCGGAGGAGTTTTACAGAGATCTGTACAGTAGCCGAGACAACCACGACCTTAATACTATAAGAACTAGCAGTAACCCAGACGACACCCCACCGGTAATGATAGAAGAAGTCAGAAAAGCTTTGGAGAGCATGCACAGAGGCAAAGCTGCTGGTGAGGATCAAGTAACATCAGATCTGCTGAAAGATGGAGGACAGATTGTGTTAGAAAAACTAGCCACTCTATTTACGAGGTGTCTCCTGACGGGAAAAGTACCAGAGTCTTGGAAGAACGCTAACATCATCTTAATACATAAGAAAGGATATGACAAGGACTTGAAGAATTACAGGCCGATCAGCTTGATCTCTGTAGTATACAAGCTATTTACAAAGGTAATTGCTAGCAGAGTAAAGAAAACATTAGAATTCAATCAACCAAAGGAACAAGCAGGATTTAGAACAGGCTACTCAACAATTGACCACATTCATACTATCAATCAGGTAATAGAGAAATGCTCAGAGTATAACCAACCACTATACATAGCCTTCATAGATTACGAGAAGGCGTTTGATTCAGTAGAAATATCAGCCGTCATGCAGACACTGCGGAATCAGGGCGTAGATGAAATATATATAAACATTCTGGAAGAAATCTACAGGGGATCAACTGCTACCATAGTGCTTCATAAAAAAAGCAACAGAATACCAATAAAGAAGGGTGTAAGGCAGGGGGACACAATCTCCCCAATGCTATTCACTGCGTGCTTACAGGACGTTTTCAGAAGCCTAGAATGGGAACAGTTAGGGATAAGAGTTAATGGAGAGTACCTCAGTAACCTGCGCTTCGCCGATGACATTGCATTGCTGAGTAACTCAGGGGACGAATTGCAACTCATGATTACGGAGTTAGACAAGGAGAGCAGAAAGGTGGGTCTTAAAATTAATCTGCAGAAAACGAAAGTAATGTACAACAACCTCGGAAAGGAGCAGCGCTTTGCGATAGCTAATAGTGCACTTGAAGTTGTAAAAGACTATGTCTACTTAGGGCAGGTAATAACCGCAGAGCCTAACCACGAGATTGAAGTAACTAGAAGAATAAGAATGGGGTGGAGCACATTCGGCAGGCACTCTCAAATTCTGACAAGTAGATTGCCACTGTCCCTCAAGAGGAAGGTATATAACAGCTGTATCTTGCCGGTACTTAGCTACGAAGCAGAAACCTGGAGACTCACAAAGAGGGTTCAACTTAAATTGAGGACAACGCAGCGAGCAATGGAAAGAAAAAATGGTAGGTGTAACCTTAAGAGACAAGAAGAGAGCAGGGTGGATTAGGGGACAAACGGGAGTTAAGGATATCATAGCTGCAATAAAGAAGAGGAAATGGACATGGGCCGGGCATGTAGCACGTAGACAGGATAACCGCTGGTCATTAAGGGTCACCAACTGGATTCCCAGAGAAGGGAAGCGGGGGTAGGGGAAGACAGAAGGTTAGGTGGGCAGATGAGATTAGGAAGTTTGCGGGTATAAATTGGCAACAGCAAGCACAGGACCGGGTTAACTGGCGGAACATGGGAGAGGCCTTTGTCCTGCAGTGGACGTAGACAGGCTGATGATGATGATGACTCATCCTCCTATCTCCTTGAATTCGCCCTCGTTAGCAGCTCACTTGAAGGCTGTTTCGTCAGTGTAGACAAATGAATATCCGATGACAAGTTGCTAGCTCTGTCTTGCCTCTTTTCAGGTACACGTTTCTTTTCTAAACCATCAAATGCTCTCGTCAGAGATTACACGCCGGCGGATGGTAACACCATTTTAGACAATCTGGAATCGTGATTTTATATTTCTGCCAAATTCATGATGTCAATGAAATGTGATCGAGTTTTAAAGAAATTGTTCTCTTTTGCGAGCAACATTATGCTCCGTTGAAAAAGAAAAGCACTAACAGAGAATATCCCTGGTTCACGAGAGAAATTATTCACCTAGTTATTATGTGGGGTTTAAAGTCCCAAAACCACCATATGATTATGAGAGACGCCGTAGTGGAGGGCTCCGCAAATTTCGACTACCTGGGGTTCTTTAACTTGCACCCTAATCTGAGCATATGGGCCTACAAGATTTTCACCTCCATCAGGAAGGCAGCCGCTGCAGCCGAGATTCAAACCCACGACCTGCGGGTAAGCAGCCGAGTACCTTAGCCACTAGACCACCGCGACGGGGCAATTGTTCACCTAAAGCGGAAGATTAAGTGGTGGCGCAAGTGTGCAAACACGAGTGACTTTTCAAGCCTTATGTCTAACTTGCGCCAGCTAATTCGATCGCAAAAAGAGAGATTTTTTTCAGTACTCTGCCGTCATTTGTGATGAAAGAACCCCAAATAACCAAGGCATTTCAGAAATAAGTGTCGCGCGCGAGAGAAAATATTACTGACTCAGCTGCCATTGGCAAAAAATTTAACACATTTTTCCAGACCGTTTGTGCGCGGACAGCTACGCATGCTCAGTTGCGGTGATACGCTTGCGATTGCCGTATGCAAGAAGTAGAAATTACAGAGGACGGCGTTCTTTGCCTTTTGCACAAACTAGATGTCAAGAAATCACCTGGCCCTGTTGAGCTACCGAATACTTTTTTGAAAAGATATGCTGAATGGGTGGTAAATATTTATGTCGCATTTATACTATACCGTTGAATACTGCAGTTAATACTAATGATTGGCGCTCCGCAAAAATAGCCCTGGTGTATAAAAACGGCTTCGCTTTCTGAAATTAACACCTACCGATCTGTCTCTTTAACAAGCACTTGTAAGTTTTTCGAGCACCATATATTTAAGGTTATTATTACTTGAAAAATAATGAATTATTCTATGCGCATCAGCGTAAATTCAGATCCCGGTTATCTACGGTCACCCAACTGGCTGAAATAACTCATGAGTTAATCAGCACGCTCAATCTGAAAGGCCAGACCGATGCCATATTTTTGGACTTCTCCAAAGCATTTGACGTTGTTTCTCATTCCGAAATTACTCGCTATAACGAATTAGTCACATTCGGAATTACTCGCTACTATTCCGAAATCACTCACTATAGGAATTGAATGGAGAATTATAGCATGAATTGACTGCTACTTGAAACATATAGAATACAATGTGTCACCATAAATAGATGTGCCTCAAATGAGTTGGAGGTGTACTCCAGAGACCCACAAGGCTCAGTCCTTGGGCCTCTTTTTTTAGTTTATATAAATGGCATTCATCTCTGTGTGGAGCCACCGATCCAGATTAGGCTATTTGCGGATAACTGCGCAATATACGCAGCCATAAATGATGAAAGGACCAAATTAAACTGAATAATGCTTTACAATCGATTGATGCATGGTGCGTAACATGGGGGTTAAAACTGAATCCTTCAATGATTATTTTAATTCCGTTTACCAATAAAAAAAGCCTCTTCATTTTAGACACTCTATGGGAAATACTACAATCAATAGAACAGATTATGGTAAATATTTAGGCGTCATATTCACAAGTATTCCAGCTGGCAACCACATGTCGAGAACGTCTGTAGAGGGGCACTTAAAAAATTGTCTTTTCAAAGAAAAAAAAACTGCAAATTGCTTTTTCTGTAGTTTTGGGGCGTTAAAACGAACAAATCAATCAAAATGCTCTTTCTACGGTTAAAATATTGCGTACAAAGCACTAGTGCGACCAAAGCCGGAGTATTCTGACGTTATCTGGAGCCCTTGGCAGCAGTACCTGATTACAAAACTTAAACGAGTTCAAAATTAGCTTTGCGTTTCATATATTCCGTGTACTCACGCCATTCTAGTGCAACTTACTTACGTATTAAGGCAAGCTTAAAAAACTTGAGCAGCGCCGGATTTTATCAAGAATAAAATTCATTTACCAGATTTATCAAGGGGACTTTAAATTATCACGGAAAATTATATTCAACATCCTTCAAAACTTCCAGCCAGAACGAATCACAGCAAAACCTTTTGGGAACCAGTTAACCACATCAATGTCCACAAATTCGTTGTATTTCTTGACGAGATTACTTGTTGGAATTATTTCTCCGAGAAAGTTGTTAACTTTACAACATTGGCTTCATTTACAGAATATACTTTAAATAATAATTTTTATGTATGTGGCCTGTATGTATGTTTGTATATATAAGTATAAGCTTGTAGGTCTGTATATACTGCTGAGTGCTCTGTCTTTCGACTTCTTAATTTGCTATGTACTATTTCGTCGGCTGTGCCAAAATATGCTTTGCATTGTGTCACTTCACAGCGATTTCTTCGAGCCACCTGCCGTTATTTTTCCTCGCCGCGATCACTCCTACAAAGTTAAACGCTTAAACTGTAAGTCATCTGTTTTTTCCAAGTCATTCACTCCGCGTACCACAATCGATTGGAATAATCTACCATCACACATTGCCTTAAAAAAAAACGCCACGAAATTTCTAGAACTAAGTCAAAATGCTTACAACATCTAACTTTTGCTCTTTTACTTGTTTTTCCCTCTTTTCTATAACGTGCAGAGCACACGTGTAGTATTTTTACCTTGATTCAGCCTATTTGAGGTGTGATGAGTGAGTGTATATTTTTTATTCGTTTTTTAGTGTACGTTTTTTTATCAAGTGTATTGATTATTTGTTCTTGCATTTTCATAGGTTGTTCACTAGGTACTTATCTGTATTCCAATGATTTGTTGCCTATTCTTTTCTCTATTTTTGCTGTCCTTACCAATTACTTGTTATAACATATATCTCAACCTTAGTCTGTATTTAATTTAAATTTTTTTACTTTTTTTCGTTTTTGACGTTTATTGTTTGTAATTTGGCTCATGTAACCCCCCCCTCCCCTATGTAATACCCTCTCACGAGGGCTTTTAAGGGTATTATGAATAAATAAATAAGTAAATTTGTATTCATTTTCTGTTTATATTTTTGTATTTATTCCTGCATGGGCCCGTGAAGGGCCTGGTCCTGCTACTAAGTACTAACGGGTACACCTCAGTACAACACGTCAGTTAGCCTTAGTCGAAGCAATTTTAACAATACTCGTCATTTACTACACAGAACGCCAAAAGAAATTCGATTAGATTATCGAGCCGCTGATCACATGCGCGCATGGAGGTATCACAGCTCTGTTCTGACTGGCTGTTGCAGCCTGCCGTTAAGTATAATTTTTCATGCCATTGAGCTTTCCATGCAGGTTAATGCTAGAATGAGTAGTGTGCGAGTCACACGTTAAGATTTTGTGTACGATTTGATGTCCGATGCGCTGGTACACTAACGTTTCGACGCGGTGAGCCGTCACATAAGGTGTTCAGTGTGAGTAAAACTCGGCAGATTTTGCTTATTCGGCCGCTAATGTGGCCGCACATGAGCTTTCACAAGCGCTTGTGGCACCGTGCATTGTGGGTAGCCCGCCATTTCGAAGTCATAGCCAGCCGAGCCTTGAAGCGCGTGTGCTGCTGTTCAGAGGAAACAAAGAGGTGGGCTGGCGTGATCGTGCTTCTTGTTCTTGTGGGGATTACCGAGTCGTAACAATGAAGTTGCCGAGAACCAAACTGTGGGCATCGATGCTCGATGCAGAAGACCGTGAGTGATAGAGCGATTGATTGATTGATGATTGATTTGTGGTGTTTAACGTCCCAATGCCACCATATGATTATGAGAGACGCCGTAGTGAAGGGCTCGGGAAATTTTGACCACCTGGGGTTCCTTAACGTGCACCCAATCTGAGCACATGGGCCTACAACATTTCCGCCTCCATCGGAAATGCAGCCGCCGCAGCCGAGATTCAATCCGGCGACCTGCGTCTCAGCAGCCGAGTACCTTAGTCACTACACGACCACGGCGGGGCGAGTGATAGAGCTAAAAATCAGACTATGTGAAGTAGCCCCTTCGACAATGCTGGCGGCCGACATCATAGTGGGTGTGAACTTGGGATGCTTCGTCGATGCATCGGACATTCGAGAAATTCTGGCCTTGCGGTCGCGTTGTGCTTCGCGGCAGCGGCTCAAAGCAAAGAAGGCTGCTAGCAGCTACAATTTCATAACCCGTCGGTATGTGAGCCGCGATTGGGTCATGTTGCTCCCGATTGCAGGATCATCAAGAAACAGGCAAACCAGTAAGTATATCTTGGATATTATCGCTTGTCGCCTTTTACTACGTGATCAACTCGCAGGCTCACAAATAGGCTCCCGTTGAAGTGTGTGCCCCGGGGGATGGTGACGGCAAAAATGCTTGGCCTGTGCTGCTCATATATGTCCGTAAATGGCTATGCGTGTTCGCCCGTCAAAGCGCTCCTCGTTTACATGAATTATACGGCGTGTGAGCACGTGAAGCAGGCTCGTGCACTGATGACCCCGATAGCTGGATCTTTTCTGCCATAAAAAAAAACTTGAGCTACCACCTTATGCAGAAATGGGCGCGTCTTTAATGGCGATTAAGGAGTGGTGCGTCGACACTTCAACAAGCGCAACTTGTGTACAGCGGCCTCGACCATGACTAACAGCACCAACTCCAATGACGCAGACAATGAAACAGTGTCTCGGCGTACTGATTTCACTTTCACATCGATCTGCAGAGGCAAGTGCAATAAATTTAGGTTTTCGTACCTTTTTCAAAGTGTTTTTTTCAAGGTGTACAGCGCGCAGCTCAAGACCGCTGTGGTGTGTAGAAACACCTCGCCGTGTCCGGCTGTGCACGAGCAGCGCGCAGCAAGAATTTATCCCTCAGCATTACCAAAGTACCACACTTCGATGGGACGCTTGTTGCAAGTCTGCGAATGGGTAACGTAATAAAGGTTTGGGAAATATCATTACCTACAGAGCCCTTTGCAGATTAGCAAACTTTGTCATGACAATCCTGCCATCGCCAGCAACTTGGTCCTTTCGCAGCTTGCGTACCGGCTGCTTGGTCTCTGTGATATGCCATGTTTAAGGTCAATAACTCAACACCTAAGCACTTCCGCCTGCTCATGAACGGCTGAAAAGATACGCGTTCTGTCAACTGTCTCACACATGCGTACTTAGATTTGGTCCTTTCACCAATATTTCGTATTTCACGCAATTGACAGTGCTACACTCGCCGCGTGCATTTCGCGGCTCCAGACAGCTCGTGTCCACCTTCCATGTATACCCACGACTTTTTTTTTTTTGCTGCGCTAGTGCGGTAAGCAAGAATTCGACCAGGAGCACACGACAGACTACGCCCTAAATAGGTGAGTCTGTTTTTGTTCGTGTCTGTCTAAACTGCTTCAGATGAAATATATAGTTCTTCGTTCAACGGCAATGAAATCTGTCAGCCTGTTTTTGCAGTAACACCAAATACATAGGGGTAGCGACGAGAGAAAAAGGCTGAGAACTTTTCTTGCTTGTCCTCTCTGATGAAAATAGACCAGCCAATTTGGTATTTCCACCCATAAAAATTTGAGTTGAAAGCAGCGATCCTCTCTTGTTATTACCTTGACGTACAGGCGTGAACGTAAGTGTGCAGACCACGAGATTGCGTGGCCCAAGGCATCGACTTGCTATCTAGCGACGAGACACCTGCTGCAGTGCGCATGCGCATCTCGGCCTCTCATGTTGCTTTCGCCGATGCGCTCATAGCCAGAACAACTGGGTCCATGAGTTTTTTGCGGTTTTTTCTTTCTTTTTTGAATAGCGGTATTGCGGCACTAGTTTGAGCGCCTGGCTTGGGTCGTTATTTATGCCGGTTTATTAGCATAACTTAGCGCAGTCAACCTCATAAAACCTGATGAAGCTAAGCACACAAAATGAAGTTTCCTCAGCTCAGCTAGCCTTTGTTGCGTTATGTCAAGCTGAACTTGAAATAAGCCGAGTTATACAGAACAAGCGAAATAAGTACGAACACGTAATAAAGTTAACTATAAAGCAAATCAAATTTATTTAGCTCAAAGACTCTAGGTTTGGCGATTAGTAATTAGTATCTTCAACATGTATTCTCAAAGCTGATAGAAAATAAACTTTATTACTTTCTATGTTTTATTAACACTAGTTTCATTACTCCTATATAAAATCAAAACTAGGTTGGTGACGCGATGAACAACGACACTTAGATTTATCTGTTTACATCAGCGCAGCTCATTACCTTGCTTATGCATAATTAGCCTAACTTTGCCACGTGAAACTCCTGTATTTTTCGTGTGTGTTTGGATATCAGACTACATATACAGCCATGATGGGTACGCGCCTTAACTACACTAATAACACATAAACTTAATTGGTATAGTGTGAGTAAGGAGTAATCAAAAACTTTCAGGGTTTCGCGCCCCTGAACTCATAGAGAAGTTCATGCGGAATAATTGGCTGCGTTAGAGTTTGCCTAATTTCAGTTAAGTTTGCTCGGCTAAATTAAATGACAGCATGATCAACTGTGCTCAACTGGATTTGGCTGTTCGTGTACTTTTCTGGACCCATCTGAGCGCATAGAATCTTTATTCACGCTATAGCGTTAAACAGCTCGTCTCGCAGAAATTTTTCCCGCGCCGTTGCCAGCGTCGTTGGTTATGAGCGAAAAATCATCATCTTATGCGTTACCTAAAATTAATAATTATGATATAAAATGAATAAACGATAAAAAACCATGGAGAACCGTGGAGACTGAAGCACGGTGGTTGGGTTCCGAGTGGGAATTGAGCCCAGGTCGTCTGCGTGGCAAGCAGATGTTCTACCACATGACCACGCCTTTTTTTTCATTAGTACCTCGCTTTGGAAAATAACGTATTAAATAGTCTACATTTATCACAAAACCACCACAGGGCCACGCGTCTGCTTGGTAAAACAGTAAAAAGAAACTCCCTCTGCATAGAAATGCAGTGAAAATAGCTGTCATGCTCCACAAGCACATGTAACCTGTATGTATGCATCACAATGCAGCATGAAATATTGCAATAAGAATGCGTTGTCAAGTGCCCATTGCCAATAGACGCGAAAATATTTCATTATCACGATGGCTTTGTGGTTGAAATACTGGTACCCCACTACAAAAGCACACACGCTAGTGCGGCCTATTCTCTAAGGCCACGTAGTGGGTGCATATCAAATCCGAAGAGGTTTCATGCACTAAGTGTTCGAAGTACGCACTACGAACTGGATGTCGTTTACCGCGTTACCTCCTGAAGGCGAGGATTTAGGGTCCCTAGTTTTTACGCTTAACATGTAAATAGCCACCGGGACTTGACTTTAACTTATTTCCACCAGAATTTATTGAAAAATGCTGCGATCAACTAGGCTAGATTAGATTAAGCTACACCGAGATTCACTTAACTAGCATATTGAAGTCAAACGTCGCCTAACGCGTCAAAGGCAAGCTGATCTGAGAAAATTGAACATTGTGTGCTTGGCCTAATAAGGTTTTATGAGGCTGCATAAATAACAACGCAATCCCAGCGCCGGAACCGCAGTTGTCGCACGCCGTACGTAAAAACAAAAAAAATATAAAAAACAGCACAAGTTTGTTGGAGCAACGACAGTGACACAAACTTGTCGTTTTTACTATGAGCACATTATAGAGAGCGACATGAAAGGCCAACTAATACGACAGGCCACGCATGCGCACCGCAGCGGGTGTCTCGTCACTAGATAGCGCGTCGATGTCTTCAGCCATAAAGTCCCTGAAAAATAAACTAAAGTAGCGCCAACCACACCCCTTCGCCTCTACCTCCTCTCCCAGCAGCCACAGCAGCGCCTCTAGAGTGTCCACCAGGAAACTACGAATGCGAAAGCACGCGGGCGCATTGGATGTGCTAGACGCTTGGGCCACTTGGGCAGCTCGGGCACTGCTGCGCCGTGCGTTTTTCATCGAGCGGCCGTGCCTCGGGTATGCTTACAGTGTACGCCGGTGGCGTCTGTTCGGGGAGCACGCACTCGCTTCACAGAAGCAAGGTCTACGGCGGCCATCGTTCCGAGATTCTTCATCGCTGCCCCAGCGTGTGTGCGGCGTTGCCAATATTTCGTATTCGGTACACTTCCTGTGCATTTCATTCGTCGCTGAACAGTTCTTTGTATCGTTAGTGTGGTGACATTAGTCGTTCGTTCATTGGTCGATTCGAAGGAATAGAAAGCTAGCTACCCCTCACAAAACAGGCAATGGATCGTTCTACGTTTTCAAAGCAAGCGTTTTGTGCGAAGAAGCCAACCTTTCTACTGTAAAAAAAAACGAAAGCAACTATGACTTTGGCACGCTCTTCTTGGACCGTCGGTACCGAAAGCTTTGGAAGGTCGCTGCAGCTATATTTAATACAGCGCCGTGCGCAGCCGAAGGAAAGACTCAGATATACGTTGTCGGCGCGGGGCCGATCAGTTCGAGTTCACCGTCAATTTCATGAAGCGACTGCGTGGGCGAATTAGGCCATGTGATACTACTGGCAAGTGCTGACAAAATCAGGTCACATGGTCATGCTGATTCTTTCTTCGGTATGTGAGGATATATGCTGCTCGCATTATTCGATGTACAGTAATTTAAACAACTGCTACACATCGTGCGCATATATTGACAGACGTGGCTTGTTACAGTCCACATAGAAGGTATATTGATATGTAAACTAGTGTAAAACTGGGTGAGTTCGCTCATATTGGAAAAAAAAGAAAGCGCAGCTGAGGAGGCAATAGAGCCCATAGAAGTACTACGTAAGACAGGCGGTAAACAAACGAAATACTATCTGAAGTATACAAAAAAATAGCGTTCGCGCATGCATAGTGATTTTAGCATCTCTCTCCAGCAGCTGAATGCGCAACCCAACAAATAAAACATATATGAAGACTGAACTTTGTCCTTTTTCCCTCCATTTCTCTTCTATCTGCCAACGTGTTTGAGAGTTTAACCTCCTCGACAGGATTTCAAAATCTGCATACAAGGGGTGCATGCAGCCCGACCATACTAACGTTTGCGATTGCTGTAAAACATATTTCAATTGGAGACTTGCAGTTGTTAGTCCAGCATGTGTCCAATGAAATTTTCCACCTATGTTCTCGTCCATGCCTTTATTCTTTTATTAGGTGGGTTAAAATACAATCAATAAAAATGAGTAAGCATAGCTTGCTCCATAAAGAATAACGCATCTCAAGCTTCTTGCTTATTATTATAAGGTACGAACAGCTCGCATTTCACAAGGACAGAGGTTGGGGTAGTGCGATAATGTGCAAAATGTTTCTCATCTGTGTTCTGGTGAGGTCCATACCGTTTGTGTCCAGTGTTACAAGAAGTTCCTTCTTTGCACATATGATTTTCCCCATTGTTTAAGCAGAAAGCATCTCTCTTAGAATAATGTCTTACACTTACATACCGGCTCTAGGCAGCTCAACATCCATCACACCTCGGTCTTCCCTGGCATGAATACATGAGAATGACTGCGTCTGGGAAGGCAGCATTGAGTACACACGTATACTTGGGATGTTCATGGCATGACATGTTTATGCATATGCCATCATAATAGCATGCAATATGTCGAGCGAACAAAAGGGCCTGGTATTCATTAGGAAACCCCATTCCATAATGTCACTTTATTGATAAAGACCAATGTTCAAGTACCGTGGATTCTATGCAAAAACTGAATGAAGGGCACAAAACATGACATTTATTCAACATTTCATGAAAATGCGGGACTGCCTCAATCATACATGATAATTATGCAGTGTACACAATAAATGACATGAAATATGTGTTAACGGTGACTTGTTGCTATACGTGCACATCACAATGACAAGAGTAAAGAAAAGCGATTGCATTCGCGGTGCACTCACAACTAGCGACAAGTGAACGCAATTTGTGCTAAACACCATTATCAAGATTACCACTCCACATGTGGAATTCAGCAAAGGAAATGAAGTACACATATTGAACTTTTGAAAGCACAGGAATAGGAAGTAGACATGGAAAGCCCCTACTGGGGATATGCAAAACGTATTATGCAGATATGTAGGCATGAAACAGGACATACATGTGAAAGACATAATAAAAAGTTGTAATAGACACAGCAAAGCCACGGACCTAATCATAGACTAGTGAGGGTTACAACAGCTCTATCTGAAGAGAAGAAGAGCGAAATCAGCCACTAAACTTGAGGCCAACCCAGATGTAGTTTGAATAAAAACACACGAGCTTATAATTGCCCTCAACAAGAAGTGCAAAGCTGTAAAATTATAGGGCAACAATAACTTCAGCCTCAAGACAACAAGAGGAAAATCAGCCACAGGCCAACCTAGCAGAAGTACTAATAAAAATACACGAGCTTAGAATTGCGTTTGGCCAAAAAATGCAAAGCAAAGAAAGGAAAAACGAGAAAACAGACACAGAGGCAATGAACAAAATCATTACTACACTAACAACTGAAGCATAAATTTAAGGCGGTAAACCACCAAGGCAGAAAGTACGCGAAATTTCCCGAGTGACGAGAAACATAACGAAAAACAGGGACACTTGACACAGAATATTAAAAATAGGCTTAGCTAAGTTAACAAAGCTTCTCAACAAGAACTCTAGTCACACAGAATTACAACGTAAATGAGATCGAGACACCAACCGAGCTACTTAAAGGGAACTGCTTATAAATGACCAATTTGTACACACTGAAACAACCAGGGCAAACGTGTTAGAAATTTCAATGACATTATGACAGCAACTGAAAACATCTGCTCTGAACTGTACGGATCAAAGATAAGTAATTACTGTTGAAATGAAATCACCATAGGACAAAATACTGCAGTTCCTCATGTACGGTACTTAGGAATTCAAATGCAACATCAATTTTTTTGGGATAACTGGTATGCACACCTGCTCGAAATAACCACGTCATGTCGTGATAAATATCTAAGAATAATTTTGGCTCTGATATACACGTTCTAGTCGAAATTACGCCAATATTACCCGAACTCAACGCAGTGTCAACAAAAGTATGTGCGTTACTGAGACCATAATTCCTGCCTTTCAATCCGTGAGTACTGTACCTACAGACTTGGTTAAGAGATCATACCACATATGCATCATAGAAAAACGCAAGGAAAACACGAAAGAAATGAGGCATACACACTATTTTACATTGGTTGTAGCAGCCTGCTTTCCAATGCAACGACTACCAGCTTTTGCATCTTTAGCGTCATCAGCTGCCAAACGCATATTCTTTCCGCAGAAGAATATTAATTCTGGTTTTAAAAATGCTCTCAGCAACCTCTACTGAATGTTGTGGCAAGGTGGAAAACAATTGACAGCTTGCACACTGTCATTGGTGGTGGCCACAAGTTGACCAATCGTAACTTCATTGCACAGAAGCTTGTTGCTATTCCCTCTAAACGTATTCTCAGCTGTTTCGAGCAAATGAAGTACTGCTGGCCCTGGTGATACGAGCTTGCTGTCATCAGTGTAGGATTTTAACATTGTGAGCACACTAGCTTCGTTCGACACTGTGGCAGTATTGCACTGCTCACAAATCCTTGTGTGCTTTGCAACACTCTTTACCACAAACCCAGCAAGGTAAATAAAAGACTCGTGCTCCATCATGCTTATGTCGAGAAGATCACTGGGATATTCAACAGCTTCTGTATCATTGCTGTTAGGAGCACTTGCGTGGCAATTTTCGATGCAACTAGGGAAGGATCATCGTCGATAGCATAGCTTCCACTTCTACTGGACCGAAAGAACTGTGCCAAAGTAGCAGCTCGAATAGCACTACGAAATTGAAGAGCTTTTGGTACTGCATTCTTCGCCCTCAGAGTGCAGAAGAAATTCTCAAGAGCATCTTGGGCAAATCGACTGAACAAAACAAAAAAGAAGCCGTTTTCATTAAGATAATAATGCTGCTGTTCCAATGCAACTTTACACACCAAAATTATGCTCGTCTGCACAGGCTTCTACACGTGTTTCAATGGAGAGCCTATCTTCAGATCTGTAAAAAGAGTTACCATATCCTTTAAAAAAAATCAGTGAGTCCTCATATTTCTGATCATTTACCTTGCTGATGCCAAGCTTCGTTGTATGGGATGTCAGTACTTTGAACCACCTATAAATGGTTTCTATGAACCATGCTGTTGTCAAGGCTTCTTGGGGCAAATCTACCCTTTGGACCAGGAAGCGTAGTGCAGCTGCAGTATCGTGATTTAGCGACGAAAATGCAGGCCCCACTTTAATTTTCTCATAGTGTCCTAGGTCCAAGAAAGATGGTTTCAAGTGCGGTGCTATGTTTAATTGCAGTTCAGAGTTTATTTCTACCAGCTTCTGAAACGGCACAAGGTTAACCTCATTCGAAGGCAGCTTGTGCTTTTCGACCACATTTTTGGGAAGGAAAATTGATTGACCACATGTGAGGTGGTTCCTCAAGTTCTTTAACAAATGTGCGGTGTCTGCCATAAAACAAAGCTTGCGATTTCGGTCAACAGGATGACAACAAGAAACTCTTGACACAGAATGCTTTCCCACAAATATGCCAAATTCTCTCCAGAGCGCCATATTCCCACCACCCATGTCGCTAACAACCGCATCTATACGAACCCCAATTGTTTCACATTCCTGAATAATTTCAATCAACTGTTTTTGAACTGCAGCACTGCGGAACGAGTTTCCAGTAAGATGATAAGCAACTGTCTGCTTCCATCTTTGTGTAACCCCACCCAGCAAGAAAACAAGTCCATGCGTTGCCACTGCAGCATGTGGCAGAGAACCGTCGGCCAAAGGTAAAGTTGGCCTTCCAATAACAGTGCCAGTCGTTTGGTCAAACGCAAGCGCTGAGCTCAACTGACTTTCATCGAGGATAAGAACTGCATGCCTCTCATGCTCCTTTATGGTGGTTATCTGAAGTATGCAACATGCATTAGGCAACAAAGGCATTAATAAGGACACTTAAAATACAATGGTTTTCAAGAATAAACAGGCAGTGCACAGTGCAAGCTGTATTTTGATGTTTGCATGCAAGATTATCACCTATTGAAATTTATGTGGAATTGTGCCTAGCTAGAGGACCTGAAGTCATAAGGGAAGGAAAGGTGAGAATATGTTGTGGAAACTTTATGAATGGCCGCTAAAACGTGCACTACAAAGAGCGCAGTGACAGGCACTAACACTGGCTCTAGCAACACATGAAAGCTTAATAAAAATTAGGGTTTATGTGCGAAAACCTCGATACGATCATGAGACATTCCATAGTGTAAGGCTCTGGAAAAGGTTTCACTTTTTGCTCAAGGTGTACTGCTGAAAGAGATGCTCACGAGAATAAATGTAACAAATATATTCAGCTACACCATCATTTCACCTTTAAAGCAAGGGACTTCACAACCTCATGTAGAATTCCTGGTGAGAACTTGTAGTTTTCAACACGACCTTGTAAAGTTCCTTTACTCGGAAGGGGTACAGCAAGCTCCCTGACCGCATTTCAGCCTCTGACTCCACATGCCAAACGGAGCTTGAGGCCTTTCTGTACAGTCTCTGTAGACCATTGCTTCCCTCGCATACTGGAAGTCCACATGCCTTGCAGTTGATCTGGTGACAGGTACTTCTTGATGTTTCGCGTGAGTTCATGGTTTTTACGGTTTGCTCTGCTTTTCTGTTGTTGCAGTGTAGCAACTTTCCACTTCATGTTGTTCAAGCACTCTTCCAATGTAGCTATTCTTTTGTGAAGGGCAGCTACTACTGCTTGATCAACATCCGAACTACTTCAACTGGAGTCTGCAAAGCACAGATTTGGCAGTAAGTGACAAGAGTTTGAAAATTTCGCTATTTAACCCAGGCTAGCATGTGAGGAAGAACCATAACGATTTAAAGAAACAAAAAATCAGTGCCACTCCATATTGTTCAGCAGAAAAGTGTAAGCGTAACTTTTTGAGAACACAACAGTGGTTTTAACAAACAGCATAAACTGACACTGTTTCTCAATGAAGAGGGACATATGGAGCTGCGCAGAACCCGCAATGCATGCAGCTGAACTATTTTTTTGGTGGGGGCGTGTCCTTGATCCGAAATAGGGGCAGGACTGCCAAGTGTGGTCACGTCTCATTTTGTACTCTGCGTGTGAAGGCAGAAAGACATTTTGGGAGCAGCAAGTGTCCGGTGTACCACCTCCTAGCTATGCCAATAGTTAGAAATGAGTAAAGACATGAATATATGGCACGTACTCTCGGTTATGACGTAGGGTTATCAATGGCGGTGGCTATTTCAAACAAAGTGGGTAGAGTGTCATGGTTCCACTGTTGTAGCTTTTTTTGACAGAGTTGCTACAAGACGGCAGCTGATTGCGTGTCACAAGTGATAGTGTGATGATGTTGCGCAGTGTGTAGCAGTGTGCTATGCATTACTGTACACAAAACACAGCTTACATGTTCCTCCAATAAACTTACGTTGTGTGCGACTACTCTCGCTTAACAAGATCGAGCATACCAGCAAAAGAAACAAAACAGGGCACCAGTACTTGGAGCGCATCCGCACTAATAAATGCACCAATAGATCAATCTGTTATGAGCGTGCACGTAATTTCCTGTAGACGGCGATGTGTCACGCTCAAGTGTATATAGCATAGTGTGTGAGAACAGTAGCACTGAACACTTACCGGTGACATCAGCTGTGCCCTCAGCAGACAGAAATCCTCCACAGGCAGCACAAAAGTTCTGCTGAGCTGTAAATGACGGATAATCTTATTAGTAGTACTGAAGACCGGTACAGTCACCAAAACTTTAAATTAGCACAGCTGCAGCACAGGCAATGAGGGATGGCCAGTGACTAAAATTAAAAAATGTATATGATACTGAACAGAAATTTTACTCACACTCAACAGGCATCGTCAAAGCTTGAAATGGCTGGCAGCTCGATTCATGGGTGGTTTCCACACCTGCGCACATATGATAGTTGGAACCAACAAAACCATCTGGCAGACACATGCCTATACAAATCATGAAAAGTAGCACTCACCTGCTGAACAAGCTGTTGAACAAGCTGGCAGTGTGCCACATTCAGAACTTGAAGGTGCATCTGCAACATGATATCAACAATAAATTATGTGAAATTTCAAAGCAACACGTAACTGCCATTACCTTCTGGAAAATCCGATGGTGCTGAATCAGTGGCAGTGTGACCTAAAAAAAATAAAGACAAATTGAAGAAGACCATCATCTCTGTTACATCGCATTTTGGCAAAAAAACATCAACACTACTTGAAGCATTTACAAAATACGCACAGGTGCATTACAATTTATAGTAATAAGAATGCATGCCAAAACCCAAGCGACAATGCTTTCAATGCTTGCAATGTGCTGAACACCATACTGCGGAGCAAAATGTTGTGGATCTGCAGCACACCCCTACAGACATAATTGTAAAATATATAAACCAATGGATACAAGTTACAAGCCGTTACAATGCTTCGACTACATGCAGCATGGGTGTTAGCTACGTTACCTTGTGAAGAACCCAACCCTGCTTGAGTGGCATCACTGTTCGCTCCATAGCCTGCGAATTATAAAACATCAATGAAGGCATAAAGCACGTTTGTAATTACGGTAAGTAATAAATGCAGTAATAACTCACCATCAACAGCAGCTGATGTCAGAAGCACATACGTAGCTGATAGGCAGTGTGTCTCTTTGGCTTCTGCATAATCCAAACATGTATTATTGATAACGAAGAGGGAAAAGGCGTGAGATGTGCTTAACCGTCAACTCACCATCAACAAGAGCAGCTACTGTTAGTAGTAGATTAGGCCACAAGATGAGCGGGCTGAATCATTGCATTCTGGAGAATGAAAAAAATGCATTAATTATACCAAAGAAAAGCCATTAGCTATACACAAACAGTGCACAACACCTATATGCAAGACGACATATTTCAGGTTAGTGAAAGGCTGAGATGTAATTATGGGTGATGCAGAAAACAATGAAGACAGACTAAACATTCTCCAGTTTTTTAACGCGATCGGCTTACCTGACGTTTGCAAATGCTCTTGACTGAAGATCGTAGGCGCCGCGTCTCTCTTCAACTTTTTAGAACCAAACTTGCGCAGCAGTATCGGCTCGAATTGGTCCGCAGTGAAGTGGTCCTAGGTAAGGAAATATTCGCGGCTACTGTTACACAATGAAACAGCACGCTCTAAAAGAAACTAAAATAACCTTTAGTGTCAACACGTACACGACTACGCACTGTTTGCCACATTCTCTTCCCACCAGGCTAGCACACGGTGCGTACAGTATGTAGAAATACGCACCATTTAGCCTTGCGTGTTCTTATTTTAACCACAGTGCTTCTGAATACTCAGCGCGCTGGAGCACATGCTTAAACGAAATGATGCGACATTCAGGTCGCTGCTCACGCCTTTATACATAAAGTCCTTACACCCATACACACATACACGCGGGAGTCATTAACTATACGTCGGCCAATAAACAAAGTTTAGTTTAGCACTTGAATGTATCCATTACATTTACTTTGTAACATAGTGGACGATTATTTGTGGATCAAACGAGTAATAATAATATTAATAATAATGTTTTACGTTTGACGTTCCAAAATCACAATTTAATTATGAGGGACGCCCTTTTGGAGGGCTACGGAAATTTCGACCACCCGGTATTCAATAACGTGCATATAATGCTAAGTACACAGGCCCCAACATTTCCGCCTCAATCGAAAATGCAGCCGCCGCGGTTGGCATGGATCAAGCCAGAGACGCAACGTTTACACGGCACTAAATGCGGCACGCGTTTGAACTGGCATGCACGTTTATCATCGACGCGGTTACTCTCTTTGTGTGATGCTCGAGCTTGACAGTACCGCAACACTGTAAACACGAATACAAGCGAAACGATAGAGTTTAGTTCGCCGGCACTCACCTCACAAAGCTGCGACAATACAGGGTCCAAGTCAGTCCTTCCGATACGCTGTAGCCACACTTCTCGCCGAGCGGCATTGTCTTTTCCTCGCGGAAGCGAAAATAGCTTCTTTCCTCTGCTGTACCTGCTTTTGCAACCGCTGGCACAGCAGGTCGGCATCGCGAAACGTGCAGGATTACCGTGCACGCACTCACGCGCGGTCGAACTCCGGCTACACAACAATACCAAGCGCGCACGCCTAGTTACAAACAAACACCGCGAAAGTGGACAAACAAAATGGCGTTTGCGATACCTTCACAAAGTCTAGTGCGTCATGCTGCAGATTCTTAGCACCGCCGAGTTTATTACACGGACAGCAGTGGCGCTGCCATCGAGAGCGTCACCGCTGAGCGCGTCTGCATGCAAACGGTGGGCTATCGCGTTGAGTACTGCGTGCTTGTGGTGATGTCTTTTGCCACTGCATGCCACTTGCTTATATACACGTCACATAGTCGTATTTAACGTTACTTTTCATATTTTTTTCTTTATCAATCACTCTTTTGGTGCATCGCCTACAACCGCAGCGCCCAGATGCGCTCTAACGGAAACATGAGCACAAGCTCATCTTTGCGGCGAGGAGCCATACAGCCCCTCAACTAGCGTCGTTTACTATCTGCAATGCACGCGAGCGTAGAGGAGGCTGCACATTGACACGAATGGCGCTACTTTAGTTCATTTTTCAGAGACTTTATTCGGCCACGCCGTCCCGTGGTCTGCACACCTATGCTCACACCTGTAGGTATCTTTCGTGCTTGCAAAAGCTATAAACCAGGGGCCAAATTCACAAAGTTTTGTTCATTCAACGCATTTCCATGGCCAAGAATCCTCTTATCTACAGGGGGTATGATAGCGAAGGCATAAGTTTAACTTCTTCGGCTCTTTTGAAGGCAAGGAGAAAGCATGAAGGCCGATGAAACGACTGGGGTTAGCATCTGTGTATAGTATGGTACTGCTGAGGTATTGGCACAATGGGTATTTGTACACAATTCGCAGCGCAAAGACTGTACATGCGAAAAAATTTTTACGCCATCGTACTGGCTTTAGCGGCGGCCAACTGAAGCTCCCTGCAAGGTCGGGCGTAGCAGGCAAGACGGGTGAGTCTTTTGTGTCACAAAAGGGTGCGCCTTTTAAGGAGCTGGTTCTCCATAAACGATAATCCCAGTGTAAGGACGCCCGTTCTAGTGAGAAGGCCGCGGTCGGTCGATGCTTTTAACAAACAGCTTGGGGGTCACCGACCTGAGGAGTTCAGGTGGGCGACGGGAAGACATCTGGTGTATTCACACCCATTCATCTTGATTGAGTCCGCGAGATGGCTGTCACGCTGGACAGCATAGTCGTCTCGCAGTAATGGCTTGGGCCCGCAGCCGAACCGTGCCACCATTGTGTGCGTTAACACAGTTCGCGAAACGTCTCGTGTAGGCCCGTCCTTTCAACTCTCTCCCTCAGACCAGGAAGCCAAGTGCTTGAATAACAGAGCTAGAGCAGAGGTCAACAACAAGTGTATTCACTCAGTGCAATAAACGGACTGAATTGTTTTGGTTGGCCAGGAGGAGAATCGGGAAGGGCAACCGATGGTTTAAAACTTGGCTCCCGAGTCCTCACGGGTCGTTCTAGTTGCATCAAACAGTGTTCTGCACTATCGGCTCTGCCAAGGCAACATGCGATGTTCTCAATGGTGAAAGAGTCTTGCAAATAGGTACATGAGTTCCTACGTATCGAGTTCCTACGTATCAAGGTACATACGTATCGAAAGGCACTGATCTCCATCCTTTACAAGCAGCATCAGCTACGACAAGACAACACCGACGCCATGCCAAAAACCTTCCAGTCCCATTTATAGCAACAGCCGCTATGGAGCTGAGAGAGCTCTGGTCAAGGGAACAGAGGCAGTGGGATGAAGGTTGAGTTTTACTCTCCCTGGTTTACATATCTAAACAGGGATTATTTACACTGCTTTTGTTGTGGTCTGTGTGTTCTCAAGTACGTATAAGCAGTGCCACCACCCATTGAAGGCAACGAGTGTACTTATTCAATAAACAAAAATAATTAAGACATAATAACAATTAGGCATTCGCAAACCAAACCGAATTATACAACATTCACGCGATATCCTCCCCGCTCTGCGAAGAATTTACTCGAGTTCCACCGGCAAGAAGTTGAGCGTGGCATTTCTTGCTAGATTTCGTAACCTGATGTAGTTATTACCACTTTTTTCAAGGTTAAACGCTTTTTGCCATGCCAAATTTATCAAGGAGATACATTTTGCTATAGCCGAGCAAGAATTAAGCTGTTGCTTTCACGCAATACATCACAAAAGCGTCTATGTTCAAACCATTATTCTATGAATGATGACAACTATTAAAACTTCTTTACATTATTAAATTCGGTAACAAGTCTACTACCTCAGAATCTAGTTTGTGCCCTTGCAGGCAATATTCCAGCAAGTCTTAGGTGAAAGGCCGCCAGACAGCGTCTACCGATCAACCTACCTCGGCTCTTTTTCTACAATGCGTGACGAATACGACTGAATAATTGATTGATATGTGGGGTTTAACGTTACAAATTTACTATTTATTATGAGAGACGCAATGGAGGGCTCCAGAAATTTCGACCACCACGGTGTATCGTACACGTGGCGCAAGATATGCGCATGAACTGTGTAGAGATGTACCTAATACGCACGCATTCAGCGCATATAACCAGCTGACGTTCAATAAACTGGGTTTTTTTCCCACCGGCTACCAGGCGTATCATGTCAACGATACACTGGGGTTCTGTAACGCGCCCGCAAGTCTGAGCACAAGGACCTACAACATTTCCGCATTCATTTGAAATGAAGCCGCCGCAGCCGGGATTTGCTCCCGCCAACTGCGGGTCAGCAGCCGTGTACATTAGCCACAAGTCCACCACGGCGGGAGACGAATTCAACTACCTAACGAAAACTCAGCTGTACGTAGTATTTTTTTTTCAGCTTGGTACTTCCCATTTGTTATAGGAGTCAACCTTTTACCTAAATTTGTACTCGGTGGGGGGGGGGGGACCCAGAATTCAGAGAAAACTGCTAAATGGAATATCTGTGTGTGTGCGCTTTTAGACCGAGAATATTTTATTCGAAAAATGCTCCACTCCTGTGTAAGTGGGTTAGCAGGCGTGATTTTAGCAAACACAAGTGCATTAGGATTAGACCTCAGAATTACGATACGATTATAAAGGACGCAGTAGTGAAAGAATCGGACATTTCAAAGACTTGTGGTTTCTGAACGTACACCTAAATCTAAGCCCATGGTTTTCTTGTGTTTGCCTTCCATCAAAATGCGGTGAACAGATTTTTTGGAGAACTTTGGCACAGTTAGCCAAAATCAAGCTCTAATGTGCGCACTAAGACGCAGAAATGAGGGATTGCAGCAAAATACAGCACATTGTGCAGTTTATTTACACATGTTTTTCCTGCATAGATGTAAAAACATATTTGGGAATTCGTAAAGTACCTGTATAATGAAGCGCTGTGGTGGAAATGTAACTGATTTATGTGCGTAGATAGTACGTGAAGTGACTGTGATGGCATTATGCCTAATGTATACACATTGTTTTAGTGTTTTGCGCGGGTTCTTGGGACCAGAAACTCGAAAGAAACTGCTTCACCTAAATGCCCTGCCCCCGAGTCAATCTCTTTTTGGAGGCTAAGCTTTGAATCACCTGTGCATGCCGCATGCCCCCAGAAAGTTCTATTGGTGTCAAAGCAAACCCGAACATCCGGAAGCCTTCGCCATGGTATAGTGCGTGCCCTCCACTTATCACAATGAACAGGCACGCATATATAAGGCGAGCTAACGAACAGAATCCGCCCCTGTAAATGGTGATAATTGGATGGTGCGTACCATATAATGGCGAAGGCTTACCACTGTTCTGGTTTTAGTTGACGCGGATAGTACATTCGGACTTCCAGGAACTAGGCTTGTATTCATCAGAGTTTCAAAGAAGTTATGAATGATAAACGATTTCTAATGAGCCGAACTCAGTTTGACAGAGGATCTATCTATCTATCTATCTATCTATCTATCTATCTATCTATCTATCTATCTATCTATTTATCTATCTATCTATCTATCTATCTGTCGATTGATCGATCCGACATAGTTAAATAAACAGAAATGTGGAAGAGGAACATTACTGACAGCTCATGCCAAAGTTAAATGAAATGCACGTCACACGTATCATGACACTCCCTAATTCACCCACGAATAGTTCATACCCGCGTTTCAAGGCCCTTCGAGGGGGGGGGGGCATTTGATACAGTTGAAATCCAACAATAGCGATAAATGATTTCAACTACTTAATAAAAAATAAAGAGTAGCATTGGCTTGGGCTCGATTTGTGGTCAAGAGAGAGAGAAACGAGAAAGAAGAGAGGCAGGGAGGTTAACCAGATGCTAGTATCCCGTATGGCACCCTACACTGGGGTTGGGGAATAGGGGGTCAAGATATCTACATTTCGGTGCGGGTGAAAAGAGAACAGCTATTTCCTTAAGATTACGCGCATGAAGACAAAGCTCAGGTTGTCTATATTAGTCCTGAAGTTTTACTGCGGTATTCATAAATGCCATTACGCAGTTTTTGTGCGCAAAAAAAAAATTGGCAGATCCCATGTATGGTTGGAATCGATAATATGCAAAGCACGAATAAGAAAGTTAGATATGTCACCTTAAAATCAACACAATGTAATGAGGTATAGGTAAATTATGCCGTAGAAAACTTTCACGTCATCTTTATCATATTTAGATGTGTCATTCACACTTGTCATCTCTTCACGTCACCTGATACCGATTTTGGTATATGAGGAGGTAGTGAAACGGCCGTGAGATTGCTATTAGCGTAGCGTCTAGTCACGTTTTTCATTACACGTATGCCATGATTATCAAGATTGATTGTGGGATTTACATTTGTCATCGATTCACGTCACCTACTAACAAATTTGGTGTATGCGGAACTATTGAAACAGCCGCCAGTACGCTATTAGCGTAGCAAGTAGTCAGGTTTTACATGACACGCATATCATCATTATCATGTTTGAACGTCCCCGCTGCGGTGGTCTAGTAGCTAAGGTACTCGGCTGCTGACCGCAGGTCGTAGGTTCAAATCCCGGATGCGGCGGCTGCATTTCCGATGGAGGCGGAAATGTTGTAGGCCCGTGTGCTCAGCTCCGATTTGGGTGCACGTTAAAGAACCCCAGTTGGTCGAAATGTCCGGAGCCCTCCACTACGGCGTCTCTTATATTCATATGTTGGTTTTAGGACGTTAAGCCCCACATATCGATCATCAATTATACAATCATCATGTTTGGACGTATCATTTACCTTCGTTTTTTAGTGACATCACGTGATACCAAATTTGCTGATTGCGATGGTAGTGAAACGGCCGCGAGCAAATCATGAGCATGCTATGTTGCCACGTTCTTACATGACACGCATGCAATGATTATCATGTTTGGACGTGCCTTTTACCTTCATCGTCAATTCGCGTCATGCAGTACCAAGTTTTGTTTATGTGGAGCTAGCGAAACGGCCACGAGCTCATCATGACCGTGGCAACTATAGACGTGTTGTTACATGAAACGCATCTCATGATTATCATTTTAGCACCACTCATATACCTTGGTCGTCCATTCACGTCCTGTATTAGCGAATTTGGTTCATGTAAAACTAGTGGAACAGTGGCGAGTTCATCATGAAAGGCCCAATATACTCCTACGTATTGTCGACGCATGCGCACGCGGGGCTAAGGGACGCTACTCTTGCAAAACGCAAGCACTCCATTGTCTGACGCCTGGCGTGACAGGCGCGAACATGCTGCAGCGTCGTCGACGCGGCCAGGCGGCAATTGGACGTGAAGGGAGACATGCTGCATTTCGCGCCAATGACATAAGCCAGACAGCACCGACAGCACCACGCCTACCTCTCTTCGTGACGGAGAGTCGCCGGGAGCGCTGAAACACGCATGCGTCAAAGCTATGCAGCGGGTGCCTGCGAGTATATTGCAGGCAGACCGGTGCCTGTTGTGGCATCGCCGGCGTGACGCGACAAAGGGAACGCCGGCGCGCTCGGGCACCGGGTCATGTCGAACTGTATTGAAGTCTTGAGTGTGGCATGTAGCCATGTTCTTACAAGATACCCATCTCATGATTATCAAGTTTTGCTCCAGTCAGATACCTTCATCATCCATTCACATGATGTAATACCAAATTTGTTACAGGTGAACCTAACGAAATCACCGCGAGCGCATCATGAGCGTGGCATATAGTCATGTTTTTACAAGACATCCATCTCATTATTATAATGTTTGCATAAGTAGCATACCTTTGTCATTCATTCACGTCCCGTAATACCAAATTTGTTATATGCGAAGCTAACGAAACGACCGTGAACTTCATGAGTGTGGCTTGTAGTCATGTTTCACATGACGCGCAGCTCATGATTTCTATGTTAGGGTTTGTCGCTTGTGTTTACCATGTAGTCATGTCATACTACACCAGTGTTGTAAAATGTCATGTGAGCAAAACCACCACAAGGACAGCAAGACCATGAATTATAACATTCATGACATATGTATCATAATTTTGATGTTAAGACTAGCCGATAATGCTCGTTTCAGAGTCAAGTTATGCCATACGAAATTTAGTATCGATATCATTATTGAGACAGCCAGGAGAGCTAAAAAACATAGACGGCCAGGTAGATAGATAGATAGATAGATAGATAGATAGATACTCTTAAAGTCGCCGCCGAAGTTCGCTAATAAATGCTTCGCATTAAAGAAGTCGCTATTACAGAGTTTGAGATGATGTGATTCCGAAAAACTTAGGGAGTCCCAAGAAAGTTGCCAGCCACCTGGGCGCATGCGCCGAACCCAAGCCATTCTGGAATTTCACGCTGTTGTTTGCCCTGGACCCAGAAATTGACGACCAGCGTGGATGCTCGAGGTGTCGTAGATCACCAGCGAGATAACGCAGACGGAGCGCAGACCACAACACATTATGATCCACGCCTGGCATAATTCCAGTTTCACCACTTAAGGTACCACGTTGGTTTGACGCAAAGCAGCCTGCGTTTAGACCAGTTATGAAATTATGCTGATCCTTCAAAGACGCAAGGAGCCTACATAAACCAGGTTGGGTCCTATAATTCGAACTCTATTATTTAGTTACGACTTACCTCAGAGACAAAGATTAAAGAAGAATATAAAGAACTTGTTCTTTCACCATCCGCTCTTTTTCAGAAATCATCCAATAATGAACATCAGAAACACTGCTTTCGCATGCGTAGTACTTCGTTAAAATTGTGGCGACATTATAAGAGGGCGCATCACTTTCTGGCTACATTCATCTGGGTTTCTGGCTCATGCTAAAAGTTGTCCAATAGCAGTGCTACCCAGAAATAAAAAAAATTGAGGCTTAGCTGAACGTTCTAATCTTATTTCCTGGTAGAAATGATGAATCGAGTAATGAGGGAAGATGTTTTTAGTCATGTCTTTCGTTGTGCATTTTGTTTTATTTCAAAATTATTGCCAGCCTCTCATAGAAGGCCTCAGGCAGGGTTGGGTGATGGAAAAAAAGAGAACTTACAGCGAGACATACATTGCGCAGGAGAACTAGAACATCAAACGAAAACATCGCCACTTATACATTTCCTAGATTTTCCGCCTACGTGTATAGACGAAAGACAAAGAAAGAAATAACAAAAAGAAATGACGAAAAACAACCGTAAAGGTAAGGACGACCGATTAGCACCAGAAGCAATATTTTGTCACTGGGTGATACAATGTAGATATTTATGTCTGAGCCTTACAAGTGGGGTTAGGAGATAGCCTAAATGAAAGCAATATGTTCAAAACACCGTGTTGAAGAACACTATGTTGAACAGTTTGGTGATGAAACACAATGCACTTTAACATGGTGAGGTCACCTAGTAGTAAATGTGCAATGAAGGGCGGCGTAGATGTAATCGAACGACGTGCACACCGGCATCTTAGAGAAACTGAGAGTTTTCATATGCGCATGCCAATGCCATGATTTTCTGCAACTTATCAACAGTGTGTTTAAGTCGTTTCAATAATGATTGGCGTCAAATATTTGAACTCTGCTCAATTAAAGTATTCATTATATTCGGTCCCTTGAGCACAAAACATAAAAAGGCATACCTCACGCTATTAACAACGGCTACATCATGCGTAGATCAAGTTGTTAAAGATGTGATATTTAATTAGTTCACATTGTTGTACTAGCTGATTCATGTTGTTAAACACCAAATAACGTGATAACATTTAGTTTATTTGTGTCCTGCAGTTTAATTACTTATTACTGATAAGTAACTACTGGTTTTTTACGTAAGATCAAACGCTTCTTTCTTGCAGAAAATACTGAACAAATATATAGAGCAGTGTCAGTTTCTATAGTTGTATAGGAATATATAAAACTGCTTTCGAATTTAGGTTTCTGTCTTCTAACTACACAATCCGTATACCATGGCAGCTATCGGTGGAATGATTGTCATCTCATTCATTTTGGTGACACTCGTGCTCTCTTGGAACCCGGTTTTGTTCTTGCCGGTAACCCTGCGAGGAGCCCCAAAATCAGAGTAGTTAGAGAAATAAGACAACACGTTGTACCTCGCCCATATACTACTCCGTGCCTCCGAGAACGCCACGTATCCGAAGGAAACGTGAACGTACGTAATTTTCATTTTCGTACCTAACATGTACTATGAGAACGGAAACCTTGCTTAGTACTTCACTCATCTCTACTTGAAATACACAGAAAAATTCAAATACAATGCGTGGCAAGGAAATCCTATATAAAG